>JARHVA010002888.1:1055000-1260000 GCA_037957365.1 Torreya grandis | reverse complement strand
GTGTGTGTGTGTGTGTGTGTGTGTGTGTGTGTGTGTGTGTGTGTGTGTGTGAACAAATGAACATATCTATCGCTCACATCTTAACATGTAGGCCAATGTAAAAATATCAAAATACATCACATAATATCTTTGGACATGACCCTAGAGCACCTAAATTAGAACCAATAGAACCTATACCTATACTTGTACATGTACCTATACCTGTCCTAGGTAGAGGCCCTATTGGCTGACCTACTACCATATCCCATTAAACTAGTTTTGCAAGTGTCTCTCCATCAGCTAAAATAACCTTGTACTCCCCCCATATTTACTCATTAGGACACTATGCTAGCATAATGCCTTCATAGTAATGTAACTCTTATATGGCCACTAGGTACCTAGACTATATCACAAAACCTGGAGGTGCCAACGTTACTCCACTGGGCTACCACATAGAGTCCTTATGAGTCACCAAACCAAGTGAGGTCCTCACATGATCCTACTCTCCTATCATTGACATAATTTTCCCCTATAAACTAGCCACCTAACCTTATAAAGTGGACACTTGACCCTATAAAATGGTGACCTATATCTACACCTAGTCTCTCTGTACTATCACTCCTCCCAACTAGCCCTAAAGAGTGGCAATATATCCTTGAAGTGTGGTAATATACCCTTATAACATAGTAATTTGGGCATGTGTTATTGTCAACATTAATATTTTATGTGGATATCCTTGTGCTAGTACCTGTGCTGAGTCCACATCCATCAGTTATTGATCCCCATCTCTGACAATAAAATCAATGGCTATGTACCTCCCCTAAAACTAGCCAAGATAGTCAGCCATACAACCTACATCTTCCCTATCTCTCATAGGTAACTCCTCATGATCAAGATCTTCCTCCTTTGCTTGTGGCTCTATTAAATAAAACTCTATATCCTCTCTCTTATACCATATAGAATCCTGAGGGATACCCTGCACCAGCCCAAACTAATGTTGCACTTGCTCAAAGGGGATATGCTCCATCTCACCATCTTTCCCCCCATATGCCCATCTCTATCTCTATATACATAAGGTGTGGTACCTATATCCAATCCATATTGTCTAAGTCTAATATGGCCTCTAGATAATGTCCCTAGGAACTAAAATCTCTAAGGATCCTTTAAACCAATCAATATCTCTTGAACCACCACTAACACTTGTCATGGCCCCATCTCTCCTCCATCGATAAAATCTAACCACATAATTTCTCAAATGAAATTACTCTATCAAAAGGCCCAAGGGTCTCAGTACCCATATGTGCTCATAGGCCTAATAGTGAAGTATAAATCCCATGTTGATGTCATAATGCTTGTGTACCCTAAACCCTCAAGAGCTCTATATATCTACACCCATAAAACTTGTGCCCACCCAAAAACAACTCCACCTAGAAATAACTCCACTAAAACCCCCAATAACACACTAGGGTATCTCCCTCTAATATAATTTAGTATCACATAACAAGTCACTACTAGCTGAAGCATCATCAAAAGATGCCTATCTCCATCCACCCTCTAGTATAGTCATTTAATATTGAAGACTCTAACATGGACTACACTTGCATCATCCCCATATAGCATCTCCAAACACTCATCGATGTCATCCCCCTCTATGTGATAAATGAGATCTCTACAAATGGGTAGATGTGTAATTTAATGTATATCCTCTAACATGATGGCCATCTCTCCCATCAATATCCAAAAGATATTAGTCACTAGGTCCCATCTTTTGATGAGGGCAACTATCATCCTAGCATCCCTAGGAAGGTGCTAATAATGCCACATCCCTCCAAAACCCACCACCTCTATGTGGTGTTAGTCTTCCACTAACATCACATCCATCACCTCTACAAACATCTCAAGCATCAAATCCCATAACTATATCTACTCTTGAGCCTATAATAACATATGTATCACAAATCAAATCAAGTACCTACCCTTATTCACTTACCTATACACACAACTATTTTCCCCTGATTTCCTCTATACCCCTATTTTCTAGTCGACCCCACATTTTACTATCCTACCAAGACCCACATTTTCCTCAAAATTTCTATATATCAACTTCAGTTCCTAAAGCAACCCACGTACTATTTTCCCATCTCCACTCGCACACACACCTAACCCAACTTTACCTATTTCTAACCTAGCCCAATTTTACCTATTCCCCTCCCCCAAATCTACTTCTCCTCTATCCAAACTCACCTTAATCTTCCATCCCAACTTGATTCTTATCCCATTCCTACCCTAAATATCCTAACATCCCCCAAATTCAACTCTTTCCCCAACCCAACTCGCCAACCAGCCCTCCAAACTCCTCTTTGACCCAACTCATAAACCACTGATGGTTCTCCACAAATGCCAATGGTCTCCTTAGGGATTTTTCTCCTTGGGTCAACCACCAATAGTTGGGGACAACCACTAAATATCACTATTAGGTAATTTTGTATAATAATCTATTAACTTGGGTAGGTGCTGGCCAAGTTGACTCCTAATACATGAGTTAAGAGTATGTTACTTACATAGTTTAGTGGATAATGAATCCAACATGGACTTCAAGCCCAATATAGTTCTTGGTGTTGGGGAGAAGGGGAATCCTAATGAGGTAAGAAATGGGTTGCCCCATGTAGAGGTAGGTTAAGAGTTTGGGTGAGGTGATAAGAAGGAAAGGAAAAAGTTTAGAAAACTAAACCCTAATTATCAGTGATCAGGATTAATCAGTGATGGTTGGATGACTGTCAATGGTTAAGGTCCACCATCAAGGATTTTGTAACTCACTAGAGTAACCTAAAGTCTTGTATTATATAATTATCATTTATTTCATAAGGATCACCCACTGATTGAAACAATATTATGGGTTATATAATAACCCAAATAAAAGAGTTAATTAATTGTTAGATAATAAATGGATCATTTAAATAAAATTCAAATAATGAAATATAACATTATAACATATATGGGAATTAGTAGGTGTTTATTTTATTATAATAATAAAATTCATAAAATATAATATAATGGCATATGCCTCACCTCATAATGCCATGTCCATCAGGATCCAATAGGCCCATCTCTAGCTTTGCAAAATCAGGCCTTAAATTTATATGTTTTAGTTTATTTCCTTCATTTATTAGTTTTGAAAGTAGATAAAAGAAAATGAATATTAGGGTGTGTAGATAAATACCTTGTAGAATGCACGCATTGATCTAGATGAATGTGGGAACTCCTCTTTAGCTAGGGAGGACTACCTACAGATCACAAGAAAACTAGAAGAGAGTTTTGTTAGATGGTAGGTTGAGTGGATTACCTAAAATATGATAGAAAAATGGAATTAGTAAATAATTGACATTATTTATTAATGGAATTAACATAGTCAATTAAACACATGATATTTTATTAGCATTATAAATAAAAAAACACATGTATGCCAATATTTATGTAGATTATTATGACTATATAATTGTAAACATTAACCCAACATCCTTGATGGTGGACCTTAACTATCGATGGTCATCCAACTATTGTGAGTTAACCTTGACCATTGACTATTAGGGTTCAACTTTTTAAATTTTTTTCTTTCCTTCTTGTTACCTCACCCAAACTCTTGACTTGCTTCCACATGGGGTAACCCATTTATGACCTCATTGAGAGTCCCCTTCTTCCCAACACTAAGAACTACATTAGGCCTAAATTCCATGTTGGATTCATTATCCACTAGAATATGTAGGTAGCGTCTTCTTGCCTCATGTATTAGGAGTTATCTTGACAAAGCCCTACCCATCTCATAACCCAAACCATTTACCTTCACCTATCTTGATGGTGGTACCAACCTCTTTACACCTTGTGACACCTTTTCTTTGGTCATAATGACCTCCTTGACCAAATTTTCCATGCTAGAACTTTTTCATACATGCACTCCCTCATGCATGACCTAAAAATTTATGTTTTTCTTGAGAATACTTCCTACTATGGATACTTGAGCAAACACTAACCCTTTCAAAGACACCTAATGAGTGTGACTTGATCTTCTATGCCCAATATTGGGGACTAGTTACCTTCTCACTTATCCTAGGACTTGACCTTATTGATCCCAACATGGAACTATTAATATTTGTGTGTTCTTGGCTCTCACACTTAGTCACACTCTACACATGCTAGTGTTAACAACCTTATGACCTCCATTTTACCTTTTATCAAACCCTAACCCAATTTACCCATACCTCATTGAATCCTAGTTTGAATGGTAACACCTCCTCCATCCCACACTCAAGGCAATTAGACCTAGACCTTGACCAACCACCTATTTTTGTTTTGTAGCTTATTTAAAGATACATAACAAAAGTGGAAAAATGTAGACAATTGAAAACTTCACCTCAAAAATTTTCAATGTCATCTTGACCTATGGACCTACCTAACCTACTATCACCTATTTATGACTTCCTTATATCAAAACACACTTTGAACATATCACTAAGTCAGACCCTTTTCACCTATTTGCTCATAGCCCCTCAACCGTCACTAGTTAGGGTAACCATTAATGATTGACCCTAACCATCAATGGTTGTGGTCACACACCTTGCTTTAAGCTTTAAAAGAATTTCCAAATTTGTTCAAGAACAACACCCTCCAAAATGGCAACTTGCTTTAAAACTATCTTTTAAAAATGAATGAAAATAGGCATCTTTATCCTCCCAACTTAACAACTTTCCCTCAAGGCTTCTCTCTTCACTTAGAAAGATTTTGCTATAAATGTAGGGATTTTGGGAGAGTTATGCATCAAAAAAATCATCATGCAAGCTCTCTTATTTTCTTTGTGTAGGCACTTAGCATATTGAAAGAATAAACTTGATCTAACTATATGGCCTATATTATATGAGGATAAATACCATATATGTTGGCATTTATTTCTCTAATTTATTTCATTTAACTGATGACTAGGTAAAATATTTAATTTTATTTCTTGCCTTTGGTTTTTATTCATGTATGTGTATTCACTAGTTACAATCTATTATTTTTTTAACCTAAATATTTACCCAACATTTGGTTTTTGTTTTTGTAAGGGTGGTTATTGTCCCACTAAACGTGCCATAATGTTTCAATTTATTTCCTTCATTTCTTAGTTTTAAAAGTAGATAAAAGAAAATGAGTATTAGGGTATGTAGATAAATACTTGGTAGAATGTGTTCATTGATCAAAATGAATGTGGGAACTCTTCTTTGGCTAAGGAGGACTACCTACAGATCCCAAGAAAAATAGAAGAGAGTTTTGTTAGATGGTAGGTTGAGTGGATTGCCTTGCGTATGATAGATCCAAGAAGCAAAAGGCTTTCTATGAGGATGTCAATCCACTTTTAAGATAGTTAAGTCAAAAATGATATAATAAATAAAATTACATTCAAATGATAAGAAAGTAGATATGCAAAAAGATAAATAACATACCTAAGAAAAGACATGATGCACAAGTGTGCTAAGGTCAAGTCTAGAGAATCAAAGTAGAGTATAAAAATAAGTCAAGAATAGAAATAAGGATTTAATTAGCTAAAAGGGGGAAAAAATAACAATCTAGTATTTTCTCTAATAGTGATCATTAGTGGTCAAGGGGATCAAAGATGGTTAGATTTGATTGATGATGGTTAGGTAATCAGTGACAATTAATGTGACTGATGATGGTTGCAATAATTGATGGTAGTTTCTTGTGAGTGCATATGGAGAATTAAATGGGTTGTAGAGATGAGCTAAGTAAGGGGTATAAGGAGGGATATGATATTTTTGTGTAAGGAAGGTTATGTAGATATATTTTTCAAGATATAAAACTCAAATGATAGAAGAAAATACCAAAACAAGTAAATGATACATGTATGATGTTATATAGAGCGATAACCAATGCCTAAAGGAAGTTGAACATCATAACAATACTCTTGCCTTAAAAATTCATGTAGACAGAGCTTTAGGATGATAAGTACCCACACAAAGAAAACAAGAGAGCCTATATGTATATTTTTTAGATGCATAACTATCCCAAGAGCCTTATATTTTTAGCAAAATCTTTCTAAGTGAGGAGGGAAGATTTGAGGGAAAGTTGCTAAGTTGGGAGGATAAAGATTCTTGTTTTCATTTATTTTTAAAAGATAAGTTTAAAAAAATTTGTCATTTTGGAGGTTTTATTCTTGAACAAAGATGGAAATGCTTTTAAATCTTAAGGTAAGGTTTATGACAATAACCATTGACAATTAGGGTCAACCATCGATGGTTTCCCTAATTGGAAATGGTTGACTGGCTATGATAAAATAGGTGAAAAGGGCCTAACTTAAGTGATATGTTAAGATGGTGTTTTGATATAATGAAATCATAAGCATATGCTAGTAGGATAGGTGGGGTCCACGGGTTAAAATGACATCAAAAATTATCATTGTGCAGTTTTTAAATGTCTATATTTTGCCCCTTTTTGTTATGTAGCTTTAAGCAAGTTATAGAACAAAAATAGATAGTTGGTCAAGGTCTATGTCTAGTTGCCCCAAGTGTGGGAGGGAAGAGGTATTCCCCCTCAAACCAAGATTTAATTAGGTATGGGTGAACTGGGTTAGCATTTGACAAAAGGTAAAATGGAGGTCATAAGGTTGTTGACACTACCATATGTAGAGTGAGACTAAGTGCGAGAGCCAAGATCATGTAAAGACTAAAAATTCCATGTTGGGATCAATAAGGTCAGGTCATAGGATAAGTGAGAAGGTAACTACTCCCTAGAATTATGAATAACTAATTAGGTCACACTCATCAAGTGTCCTACAAATGGTCAATGTTACTCGGGTATTCCAGGGTAGGAAGTGCTCCCAAGAAAAACACAAATGTTTAGGTCATGCATGAGGGAATGCATGTATGTAAAATTTATAGCAAGGTAAATTTGGTCAAGGAATCTATTATGACTAAATCAAAGGCATCATAAGGTGTGTGAATATGTTGGTACCAATGTCAACATAGGTGAAGGTAAATGGTTCAGGTTATTAGTTGGGTAGGGGTTGGTCGAGCTGACTCCTAATGCATGAGGCAAAAAGATGCTACCTACATAGTCTAGTGGATAATAAATTTAACATGGAATTTGGGCCCAATTTATTTCTTGGTGTATGGGATAAGGGGACTCATGATAAGGTGTTAAATGGTTTACCTCATGTGGAGGTAGGTTAAGAGTCTAGGTGAGGTGACAAGAAGGAAAGAAAAAAGTTTAGAAAGCTAAACCTTAGCCATCAATAATCAAGGTTAACCGATGATAGTTAAATGATCATAAAATATTAGGGTCCACCATCAAATATGTTGGAACCATTTATAGTTAAGGTTAACCATCTATGGTTATCCAACCATTGATGATTGGGTCAAAACCCTAAAACCATGGATAAAAGGTTAACGAGGGCCCAATTTGTCCTCATTTACAAATTGGAGATTTGTGATTTATGTGCACTAAGTGATGGTATGAAGAGTGTTATATAGTGTATTATAATAATGAGGTAGTAAGATGAGATTAATGGTGGAGAGAGATGGTGGGGTCAAGATGGATGCTAGAGGTGCTATGGGATAAGTTGCAAGATGTGGACTGAGGAGGTGCCACCAGTCATGAAATGAGGTAGGATATGTCTTAAATTAAAAGGGAATTATAATGGTTGAATTAAATGGTAAAAATTTAACTAAGTAGGGTAAATTAGGGAACTATGGGTTTTGAGGTTTAGCACTAGGGTTGTGTTATTTCTAGTTTTTGTTTACAAGATTATAGGTTTGGGGGGGGGGGGTGTATTATTTGTAGAGAAGTAGGTAGGATGTGTAGGGGTGGAGAAATTTAAGATGTGGGAGATACAAAGGGAGTTAGGGTTTTTGGAGGAGGTTAGGGGGTTAAACCTCACCATCGATGATCACCTAATGGTGACCATCATTAGTTATCCCCAACCAGTGGAAGTTGACTCATAGAGAAAAATCCCTAAGGGGTCCATCAATAGTTGGGGAGAACCATTGATAGTCAACAAGTTGGTTTGGAGAGAGGAGTTGAGAGGGCTGGTTAATGAGTTGGGTTGGGGAAAGAGTTAGATTTAGGGGATGTGAGGAGAGTTGAGGTAGGAATGGGATAAGAGATGAGTTGGTATGGAAGGTTAAGGTGAGTTGGGATGGAGAAGTAGAGTTGGGGGAGGAAAATAGGTAAAATTAGGCTAGGTTAAAAATAGGTAAAGTTGGGTTAGGTGTGTGTGTGAGTGGAGGTGGGAAAATAGTATGTGGGTTGATTTAGGAATTGAAGTTGATATATAAATATTTTGAGGTAAATGTGGATCTAAGTAGGATAGTAAAAGGTGGGTTCAACTAGAAAATAGGGGTATAGAGGAAATTTAGGGGAAAATAGTTGTTATGTATATCGGTAATTGAATTAGGGTATGTTCTTGATTTTATTTGTGATACATATGTTATTTTAGTCATAGGATTAGATCTAGTTATGAGATTAATTGCCTGAGATGTTTTTAGAGGTGAGGGATGTGATGTCAGTGGAGGACTAGTGCCAGATGGAGGTGGTGGGTTTTGGAGGGATGTAGCATTACCAGTGCCTTCCTAGGGATGCTGAGATGATGGTCACCCTCATCAAGATATGGGACCTAATGACTAATACCTTATAACTATTGAAAATAGAGATGCCCATTTTGTTAGATGATGTACATTGGATTACACATCTACACATCTAAAGAGATCCCATTTATCACATAGAGGAGGATGAGATCAATGAGTGTTTAGAGATGTTATATGGGGATGATGTAGGTGCGATAAAGTTCCATGATGGAGGATTTAGTATTAGACCACTATACTAGAGGGTGGTCAGATATAAGCATCTACTAATGATGTTTCAACTAGCAGTGACCTATTATGCACTACCATATTTTATTATAGGGAGATACCATGGTGTGTTTTTTGGGGTTTTGGTGGAGTTAGTTTTGAGTGGGCACAAGTTTTATTGTTGTAGATATATATAGATATATGGGGGATTAGGTCACATAGGCATTATGGCATTAGCTTGGGATTTGTACTTCATTGTTGGGCTTATGAGCACATATGGGTACTGAGACCCTTGGGCCTTTTGATAAAGAGATTTTAGTCAGTAGATTATGTATTTGGATTTTATTGATGGAGGAGAGATGGGTTCATGATAGGTGCTAGTGGTGGTTTGAGATAAATTGATTGGTTTAGAGGAGCCTCAAAGAGTTTAGTTCTTAGGGGCATTATTTGGAGGCCATATTGGACTTGGTTAGTATGGGTTGGATATAGGTACCACACCTTATATTTTTAGAGATAGAGATGGGCCAATGGGAGGCAAGATGGTGAGATGGAATGTATCCCATTTGAGTAGGTGTGGTGTTAGTTTAGACTGGTGTAGGGTATCCCTCAAGATTCTATATGGTATAGGAGGTAGGATGCAAAATTTTATTTACTAGAGCCATAGACATAGGAAGAGGAGCTTGATTATGAGGAGTTGCTTCTGAGAGAAGGGGATGATGTAGGTTGTACTATTGACTATCCTACCTAGTTTCATAGGAGGTATATAACCATGAATAATATCTAGCATATGTTTACCAAAATGAGTAAATGATAATCCAAACTATGGTTTCAAAACTACTTTAAATTAATGATGTTTGTTTTAATAGTTGATAAATGTGATTATAGAACATATTTTATCTATGGGGGACTCGATAAAAATGTTTCAATTTATTTCCTTCATTTCTTAGTTTTGAAAGTAGATAAGAGAACATGAGTATTAGGGTGTGTAGGTAAATACTTGATATAATGTGTGAGTTGATCCAGACAAATGTGGGAACTCCTCTTTGGCTAAGGAGGACTACCTACAGATCATAAGAAAACTAAAAGAGAGTTTTTTTAGATGGTACATTGAGTGGATTTCCTAGTGTATGCTAGATCCAAGAATCACAAGGCTTTCTAGGAGGATGTCAATCCACTTTTAAGATAATTAAGTCAAAAAATATATAATAAATAAACATGAATTCAAATGATAAGAAAGTAGATATGCAAGAAGATAAATAATGTACCTAACAAAAGACATGATGCATAAGTGTACTAAGTTCAAGTCCAGAGAATCAGAGTAGATTTTAGAGATAAGTCAAGAATATAAATAGGTATTTGATTAGCTAAAAGGGGAAGAAAATAACAGTATTTTATTTTTTATGATAATGACCATCGATAGTCAGGGTAACTAACAATGGTTGGATTTGATTGGTGATGGTTAGGTAACTGGTGATGGTTGTGAACAATGATGGTTGCAACAACTGGTGATGGTTGTGATCAATGATGGTTGCAATAACTGGTGGTGGTTTCCTATGAGTGCCTGTGGAGAATTAAATGGGTGGTAGAGATGAGGTAACTGAGGGGTATAAGGAGGGATATGGGCACTATGGGTAAGGAAGGATACGTAAATATATTTTTCAAGATAAAAAATGCAATTGATAAAATAAAATACCAAAACAAGTAAATGATACCTATATGATGATAGATAGAGCAATAACCAAAGATTTAAGGAAGTTAAATAGCATAATAGTACTCTTACCTTCAAAATTCATGTGGATAGAGCTTTAAGATGCTAAGTACCTACACAAAGAAAACAAAAATGACTATATGTAGATTTTATGGATGCATAAATCTCTCAAGAGCCCTACATTAATAGCAAAAACTTGATAAGTAAGGAGGGAAGCTGAGGGAAAGTTGCTAAGTTGGGAGGATAAAGATGCTTATTTTCATTCATTTTAAAAAGATAGTTTTAGATCAAGTTGCCATTTTGGAGGGTGTTATTCTTGAACAAAGTTAGCAATGCTTTCAAATCTTAAGGTAAGGTTTATGACCACAACCGTTGATGGTTAGGGTCAACCATCGATGGTTACCCTAACCAATAATGGTCAAGGGGATACGAGAAAATACGTGAATTGGGTTACCCTAACTAGGAGTCAATGAGGTATGGGTGAATTGGGTCAGGGTTTGACAAAAGGTAAAATGGAGGTCACAAGGTTGTTGACACTACCACGTGTAGAGTGAAACTAAGTGTGAGAGCCAAAATCATGCAAAGACTAATAGTGCCATGTTAGGATCAATGAGGTCAGGTCATAAGATAAGTGAGAAGGTAACTAGTCCCTAGAATTAGGCATAGTTGATCAGGTCACACTTATCAAGTGTCCTAGAAAGGGTTAATGTTTGCTTGGGTATCTAGGGTAGGAAGTGCTCCTGTGAAAAACATAAATGTTTAGGTCACACATGAGGGAGTGTGTGTATGCAAAAGTTCTAGCATGGAAAATTTGTTCAAGGTGGTCATTATGACCAAAGTAAAGGCATCATAAGGTGTGTGAAGAGGTTGGTACCAACATCAAGATAGGTGAAGGTAAATGGTTTGGGTTATTAGTTGGGTAGGGGTTGGTTAAGTTGACTCCTAATGCATGAGGAAAGAGAATTTTGCCTACATCATTTGGTGGATAATGAATACAACATGGACTTCAGGCCTAATATATTTCTTGGTGTTGGGGAGAAGGGGACTCTTGATGAGGTAAGAAATGGGTTACCCCATGTGGAGGTAGGTCAAGATTCTAGGTGAGGTGACAAGAAGGAAAAAACCATTTATAAAGATGAACCCTAAATATAAATGGCCAAGATTAAACTGTGATGGTTGGATGACCATCGATAGTTAGTGTCCACCTTCAAGGATGTTAGAACTGTCGATGGTTAGGGTCAACCATGGATGGTTATCTAATCATTGATGGTTTGGTCAAAAACATATTACAACAAACAAAAGGTCAATGAGAGCCCAATTTTTCCTCATTTACAAATTACAGATTTGTGAGTTGTGTGCTCTGAATGGTGGTACAAAGAGAGTCTTGTAGTGTAGTTTACTCATGAGGTGGCAAGAGGATATTGGTGGTAGAGAGAGATGATGGGGTCAAAATGGACACTAAAGGTGCTATGGGATGGGTTTTGGGATGTAGACTAAGGTGGTGCCACTGATCATGAAAAGAGGTAGGTGAATTAAATGGTAAAAATATTACTAAGTAGGGTAAATTAGGGAACTATGAGTTTTGAGGTTTGGCACTAAGTTTATGCTATTTCTAGTTTTTTTTTACAATATTATAGGATGGGGGGTGTATTATTTGTAGATAAGTAGGTAGGAATGTGTAAGGGTTGAGAGATTAATTTTGTAACCAAAATATTTACATAATATAAAATGTTAAAGTATCAGATATAGGTCATACACCTATTAATTATTATCTATGTCAATAATTAGTGGTAAATACCCAAACAATTATTTAAGTTTATATATCCATCAAGTAATGATTAACCAAACATACATGATTGATTATTCATTGGGTCCATATGTAATAAATTGAAACATATAAATTGACATAGCCCATAGGCCATATCTAATACTAGTGTCTTAGATATAAGTGTCAAAACCATATTCCTCAAGGATCCTTGATGGTGGACCCTATATATAATTAGATGTTATATTACATACTGTAATAAAATATAATGGCCCATGGTATTATATTAAATTTTAAATGAATATATTGGCCATTATATTTATATGACCTTAGTCAATTAAACACATGATATTTTATTGGCATTATAAATAATAGAATATGGGTATGCAAATATATTTATTAATTCCATAGTTAATTAATTTATATTAACATATGTGTAAGCCCTATTATTAACTAATGACATTAATAATCCATTATAATCCACTCAAATTGTATAATGGATTGAGGTTTGGCACTAGGGTTGCATTAGATCCAAGAAACACAAGGCTTTCTAGGAGGCTACCAATGCATTTTTAAGATAATTAAGTCAAAAATGATATAATAAACAAACTTGCATTCAAATGATAAGAAAGTAGATATGCAAGAAGATAAATAATGTACCTATCAAAAGACATGATGCAAAAGTGTACTAAGGTCAAGTCCAGAGAATCAGAGCAGAGTCTGTAGACAAGTTAGGAACAAAAATAGGGTTTTGATTAGTTAAAAGGGGGAAAAAATAATAATTTGTTATTTTCTCTGACAGTGACCATCAAAAAAATGAGTCTACATATAATCTTGTGAGTTATAACATATAATGCAAAATATTTCAGTTTCATAACATAATATAATAAATTGACATAACCATAACAAATTCTATGGTCACTGTTATTAACTAATTCCATTAATAAATTAATAGTAACATAATGCCTACATATTCTGGGTCATCATAGCATAGTATAATAAATTTAAGCCTGTATAATGATATTATTTATGATTATAAGTTAATTAATTTATTTATAATGACCCATTATGATATATTTACCATATAAAATATAATTTTACTATATTGGCATTTACTTAGTATAGAATGTAGACACTTGAAAACTGCACAATGATAGTTTTCAATGTTGTCTTGACCTATGGAACCCACCTAACCTAATATAACCTATTTATGACTTCATAATATCAAAATGCCCTTTGAACATATCACTTAAGTCAGGCCCTTTTCACCTATTTTCTTGTAGCCCCTCAACCATCACTGGTTAGGGTAACCATCGATGATTGACCTTAACCATTAATATTTGTGGTCATAAACCTTGCCTTAAGCTTTAAAAACATTTCCAGCTTTATTAGATAATAACACCCTCCAAAATGGAAACTTGATTTAAAACTAGGTTTCAAAAACAAATTAAAATAAGCATCTTTATCCTCCTAACTTAGCAACTTTCCCTCAAAGCTTGCCTCCTCACTTAATAAGTTTTTTATATAAATGTAGGGATCTTGGGAGAGTTATGCATCTATAAAATTTGCATACATGCTCTCTTGTTTGATTTGTGTAGGTACTTAGCATCCTAAAGCTCTATCCATGTGACTTTTGAAGGTAGGAGTACTGTTATGTTGTTCAACTTCATTCAAGCTTTGGTTATTGCTCTATCTAACATCATACAGGTATCATTTACTATTTTTGGTATTTTCTTCTATCATTTGAGTTTTCTATCTTGATAAATATATCTATATACCCTTCCTTGCACATATATTCCATATCCCTCATAATACCCTTATTTACCTCACCTCTACCACTCATTTAATTCTCCATAGGTACTCATAAGAAACCACCACCAATTTTTGCAACCATCACCGATCACAATAATCATCACTGGTTACCTAATTGTCATTGGTCAGATCCAACCATCACTGGTCACACTAATCATTGATGGTCACTATCAGATAAAATAATAGATTGTTATTTTCTCCCCCTTTCAACCAATCAAACCACTATTTCTATTCCTAACTTGTCTAGAGACTCTGCTCTGATTCTATGGACTTTACCTTAGTACACTTGTGTATCATGTCTTTTATCAGGTACATTATTTATCTTCTTTCATATCTAATTTCTTATCATTTTAATGCAAGTTTATTTATTATATCATTTTTGACTTAATTGTCTTAAAAGTGGATTGACAGCCTCTTAGAAAGCCTTGTGCTTTTTGGATCTAGCATATGCTAGGAAATCCACTCAACCTACCATCTAAAAAAATTCTCTTATAGTTTTATTTTGATTTGTAAGTAGTCCTCCCTAGCTAAAGAAGAGTTCCCACATTCATTTATATCAACACACACATTCTACCAAGTATTTATCTACACACCCTAATACTCATTTTCTTTTATCTAATTTCAAAACTATGAAATGAAGGAAATAAATGGAAACATTTTGGCATGCTCGGTGGGACCCTAGTTCCCTTTCTTCCTTAATTATTTTCTCATCGAATGAAATCATTTCCTTTTTGGGCTTGAAAACTAACCATCTTCATTCATTGATTGCTTGTTGATTTTAGTTAACCTAGTAACTTAGGAGGTATAGTAACCTTATTGTAGCATTCATAGTTGTTATCACACTTAAAATTGAATCACAAAATAATTTACACATCAAAACAATACTTGAGACAAGGACCGATTGGGATTTCATCACCTGGAAGTAACCTTACCCCCTCTCAACTATCCCACTTAGATTTCACTACCAAGGGGAGAACCAACTCAGCTCTCTAGTTGATTATAAACTCTAGACTCAGTATATCTTGGCTAAGCATCTGACACCCTTATCATTGTGGGATTGTAAAATGAGGGGGTAGGCCCCAACCTAAGCCATATACTAAAGTTCAAAACTTTTCCTTTTGAGCACCTAAACAACCTAGAACCATCCATAGACTTCCTCTTTAGTACCCATTTTACAAGCCAACCTCCCTTATCACAATCTTTAAGGCATAAGCCAAAAGAGATTTAAAAGTAATCCTAAGTTTAAAAGACACTTCTTAGTGTATGTATTGATTGCTTTGAAATTATTTTGGGTTTTCTCTTTGTTTGAGGTGTGAGTAATATAATAACATTCCCTATTTTCTCATATGGTTTTAACTAGACAAAAAGAGAGAAATCAAAACAACCAATCACCACCTTCTTCTTCATCCATGGATTACACATTGGATGTTGATAAATATCCTCATTATTCACCTCACTATTATCCTCCACCACCTTCTCCTTCCATAATCCCAACCATATCTCAAGGAGATCTAGACTTTACTACCTTTCTTGATAATATTATGGTTACTTTACAACATTACCTCAATACCTTGCCTCACTATACCCCATTGGTTTGGTTCCTTCTTCCAATTATTCTCTTGGCATGCCATACCACCTCATGGTAGGTACCACTACAAACCAGCCATTGACTCAGGCCTCTTATAACATCTCATCCACCCAAACTCAAACCAACCTTCCCCCTCCTAACCAAACACCTACTATCACATCCCATGTGGGTTTAACCTTACCATTAGTCACCTACACCTCATCTACTATGGCATTATATTCTAATTTGAATCCTATCTTCCCTTTGGTTGAAACTAATACCTTGACCATATTCCCACTTCATATCCTAGTGCTATCCATACTTGAAAACCTACCCCCAATCAGCACTAGGGTAACTACCCAACCTCAACCTTACCAACTTCCTCCTACCTTAACCATAATAACCACGTCCTTTCCTCAACAAGTTCCTATGATAACTTACCAATATGTCCCTAACCCACAAGGGTACAGACCACCCTCCACCTAACCTTTCCTACCAAGAAGTTCTCATGTACCACCATTTCAACCACTTGGCACCACTTATAAGTATGTAGCTTCTTTGATACCATCTACTACCTATTCATACATTGTCATAAGCCAACCCCAAAAAAAATTACCTCCTAATTATGCATATTCTCAACCCCATCCTGAACTAATCAAAATACTTATGAATAAAATGACTAGTTTTGAGTCATCCATTTTTGCCTCAATCAATCTTTTGTCTTAGGACCAAATTTACAATGAGCCTATCCACCCATCCATGCCCATTCATGATTACCCTCATCAGTGGGAATTTCCCAAATTTTCTAAATTATAAGGTAAGGATGATCCTCAGCAACACCCAAGAGCTTTCTATCATGCTTGCTACTTGATCACTTATGATGATGCTCTCCTCCTCCTAACCTTTCCCATGTCATTATCTGGGGCTGCCCTTGATTGGTATAGTGCCCTTCTGACTCATTCAATCTTTTCTTTCTCTAAATTGACACAAACCTTTTTATAACACTTTTCAGTAAACATATCTAAAAAGGTTTCCATTACTGAGCTATATTCCATCAAACAATTTTAAGATGAATCCATTATTGATTTTGTTTCCAGATGGAGGGGCTTCATTAATCATCTCACTTTAACATTACGCCAACCAAAATTAATTGAATTATTCTCTTAGGGGTGTGCTAAACACATTGATCCAACTCTCCAAGTCCAAACCTTTAAGACCTTTGACAAAGCATTCACTATGGCCCACAAATTGGAGAATTGTGCTATTGATGAAGGGAAGTTGAAGCTTCAAAATAAAAAATCTAATTTCAAATCCACTGAGTCATCCTCCACCAAAACCACAAACCCAACCCATTCTAAAGAAAAAGCATCAACATACTTTATTGTTCTCAAAACCACACCTCTTCCAACCATCAACCAAACACCTTGAACTAATAATCCTTCTGATCGTTAAAAACATACTCAAAATTGGGGTCCTTCAAAACCATTTACCCTGATTGGGTAATCCTATGCATTGGTATTGGAAAAACTAATTACATAAAATCTAATCCAACTTCCACATCAAACCCCCTCAACAATTTTATATTTCTCACTCCCTTCCCAGGTGGTATAATGAGAATGATCATTGTGACTATCATCGGGTTGTTGTACGTGATACCGATAGATGCATTACTTGTAAAAGTATTGTCTAAGATCTAATTGATAAAGGGGAGCTTGTGTTTGACAACCCAAATGCTCTCTCCAACCATTCTCTTGATATTTTTTTAAAACCATTCCCAAATCGTTCACCTTCAGCCTAAAACCATAAAATACAGCCTAAATCCTCCAACTCACATGAGGCACATGCAATTAATATCATCAATAATGTCCCCATTGTTGAACAAGTCATCACCTTTATCACCAAAATAGAGGAAAATAACCCACCACCACCTAATTTTTTAGATGTCCAAATAGAGGAATTAGCTACCCCTTTTACTTCCTTAGATGAAACAACAATTCCATCTACCCCTCCTATGATTGAAATACCCAAGGAGATAACCACTTCATCGACCATTTCATCCACTCCTCTAGACCAAATAGAAGAACCACCTACTTTTTTAGACAACTAAACCAAGGAAGAAACTATACCATCCTTATACTTTAAACCATTACCCTTACCACACCAATTACATAATTATTAGTACCTCACTTGGAAACCATTTCCCAAGAGACAATACCCCTAACTACCCAATCATTACCTTTGGAACCTTCCACCAAGGATAGAAACATTGAAAACACTCCTTCTTCAAAGGGTTTAAGCTTTGAAACTAATGATCAAGGAACAAAACCCATTTATAAACATTTTTCCCAAATAGTTCAAATCTTGGAACTCTCCTCCCAGCCTAACTTTGATAGAGCCACCTTTTGGCATTAGCTTGGACTCTCGTATCAAAATCAAACTGAACCTTCTACTTTACTTGAGTCCACTCTCAAGCCTATTGCTAAAACTCCATCAACTACCCCTCCTAATGTCACCACGGAACCATGCTAATTACCCCCACCTAAAATTGTCAAATCACCCTATGTAATTTTTATCAAGCCAATCAAGACCTTGGAGATCCTTCCCACACCCAATCCTTTTCACCCTCCTTTGAAATTGGATTTAACCACATCAACCCAACCAAGACCTAATCTAATTAAGCCCATTAAGAAGGAAGGATTTCCTAGACCACAACCTTGAGGAAGGACCATACTGACTCTTTCACCTTTACCTTCTATTTTAGGAAGACATCCTTCTATATTTCCCATTACTTATTCTTCCTCTAAGAAACCATCTCCTCTTTCTCCACCTATAACAAGCCTGTCTCCTATTTCATCATCATTCCTTACCAACCTTTCTCCACCTACTTTCCCATTTATTAAACCCTCATCATCTAGACCCCTAATTCTTAAAATAATTATAACTAAGCCAATTCTTTCTAAACTACCAACCAAATTCAATCCACCAACTATACCTTCTATCAAGAAGTCTTTACCCAATAAGGTTCCTACATTAACAATCCAAAATCCACCACTTCTTAAATATTTATTAGAATCTTATACAGTTATTTAAAAAAAGGCTCTTACAATATTCTACCATTATCCTACCACCAATCAATCCCTTTTACCCCACTCACCAAAATCTAACTTGGTTCAATGATAATCTGATTTATCTTTACCATATGACCCCTGGGGATGATACGAAGAACAGTAAATCTCTTCAAACTATCATCGATGGCCTTTTAGAGGAGGATGATCTATTGGATGAACCTTATTTAAGCCTCTTGCTTCTTTTACCACCTATCTAATCTACCTACCAATCATCTACTTCTCTACTCCTACCAAGGAGTGAAATAGAGGAATCAAATCAAGCAACCAATCCCCTTATCCATATTATTCATATGGTGACTTGGTATCAAGCCCAATAAAAGGAAAAGGGTAAAATAATCTAACATAATGAAAAGGGAAAATCCAAGGTCACCAATAAACCAACCAAACCCATATAACTACACCTTCACCCTCACAACCATCTAAGCCTAAAGCCTCTATTTTGGGTTCCCTTTCATCTTCCAATGCATCTCCATTCATCTAATGCCTAGTGGTAAAATAAATTCACCAAATGCTAGTAAAAATGAGTATTTATGACTTAATTAGAACCTCACCTCAACATCATCAAGTTTTAATCAAAGCACTACATTTGATAGAGGTTCAACTAGATGAACCCAAACCTCTTGCATCTTTAATTGGAGTTTTCCAACACGCTACCATGGTCACCTTTCAAGAGTCTAAAAATCCACCATATCATAGCAAAGACATTGATCCCCCTCTTTTTAACAAAACATCCATTAATCATACACATGTCAAAAGAGTTATGATTAATGAGGGAGTGAGTATCAATATCATTTCCTCCCATGCCTATGATCAACTCCAACTACCTAAAAACATCATGTAAGAAAGTTGGGTAATCCTTTGATCATTTAATGATACCTTGGCCACCACTCTAGGAATAGTTGTTTTCCACATCTGTTTGGGGCCTCAAACTATTCCTAAACTATTTTATGTCATAGAGGGAAAATTTCAATATAATGTGTTACTCGATTACCCTTAGATCCATGCCATGGGATTCACCCCTTCTACCCTTCACCGATGTGTCAAATTTGAATGTGAGGGACAAGTCATTAGAATCAAAGCTGATTGAAGTCCCTTTATTTCTTGTAATATGACATATTGGCCCAATGATGTTCTTATTCCACCTTCATCCTCTTCACAACTAACTTCTAGCCAAGCGACCACATCAAACTAACATGCCAACACTTATATCTTCAACAATGATGAAGCATCCACTAGTTCAACTATTCCTTCATCACAAATCCTAGTCTAACACCCCTTGCAATCAATGTTTTAGTATCTTACACTAGGGTAATATCAAATTTTAGCCCTATATCTTTCCCTTCTCCACATGAATTTTTGAACCTTCAAAATTATCCATATTATGATCTCAATATCGGTACCCTCATCTACTTTGGATTTCCCAACAATATAACATATTTTATCTATGGGGGACTTTATAAACCACTTATTTCTCACACCATCATGCCTTATATCTAGTCATTCACTTCTATATTTTCCTATCTTAGCAACCTGACATTTGCCCAAACATACATTCATCAATATGCTTGAAAAGGGTTTGGTTTTGGCCTCTATGAATAAGGACCCCATGAACTTCCCATTGTCAAAATCCAAAAACTCATGAGTTCTTTAGCTTAGGGTATGATCCCCTAGAAGAGCCCACTTCACCAACATCAATCCCATCTCTACCATTTGGAGAACCTCCAATGTCACCAATCCCACCTCTCCTATTTGGAGAACCTCCAACCTCACCAATCCCACCTCTCCCATTTGGAGAACCTCCAACCTCACCTTTCTCATTTGAGTAACTTCTAACCTTATCAACCTTACTTTTCTAATCTAAATAACCTCTACCCTCACCAACTCTATTTGAAGACATCAACATCATCCCACCTAGTTTTTTTTATCAACACCATAATTTTGGATCCCCTAACTATAAATAGGAAGGCCAAACCAAAACCATTCCTCTTATCTACCCAAAAATTATTACACGTGACTCACCCACTATTAACACTATCTAGCATCAAGATGACAATTATATTCTTACCTATCTAGGTGTCGAGGACTCTTCTCTTCAAAAATCCCTCCCTCCTAAAACCAAATAGTGTTAAATGAATCAACCACATAAGCTAATTTGGGAACTTAGGAGAACCCTCATATTTTCCATATTGGCCAATCCATAACCCTTGAGGAACAACAAGACTATCAATATTTTCTCTATGACCATATCATAACATTTACTTAGTCTTATCAAGATATTCCTAGGATTGACCCCTCCATCACTCTTCATAATATCATTATCCATCCCAAAGTTAAGCCCATTTAGCAAAAGCTTCATCATATGAACACTCACATAGTTCTTCTCATCAAGGAAGAACTTCAACACCTTTTATTTATTAGTTTCATTTAACCCATTGACTATCCACAATAGGTCCCTAATATCATTCCTATTACCAAACCCACTACAGGACTTTGCTTTTGTGTGGATTTATATGATCTTAACCTTGATTTCCCCAAAGATGACTTTCCCTTACCTAACATAGACCAACTTGTCGATCTCACTACTGGCCATGAAATGCTATCCCTTATGGATATATTTTTAATATACAACCAAATCTTGATCACCCCTTAAGATCAACATAAAATATCCTTTATCACCCCATGGAGAAATTTTCGCTATCGTGTCAATCCCTTTAGCCTAAAGAATGTGGGAGCCACTTATCAATGGGTCATGACTTACATTTTTCACAACCTCATCCATAAAATAGTTGAGGATTATATTGATGATCTACTCAATAAATCCAAACACCACCAAGATCAACTCATTATTTTCATTATCATCTTCAAAAGACTTATCCATTATCATGTTAGGCTCAACCCAAAGAAATGTATCTTTAAGGTCTTTTCAAGAAAACTTTTGGGCTTTATTATTTACCTCTATTGAATAGAACTAGACCCCATAAAATTTTGAGTCATTTTAGAAATTCCTTCCCTTACTAACCTAAATTAACTTCATAGCCTTCAAGGTAAAATTCAGTCAATCCATCACTTTATCTCCTAGCTATCTGATCATTGTCATCCTTTTCACCACCTCCTTAAAAAAAACACCTCCTTTAAATGGACCAAATAATGTCAATAGGCCTTCAATGAAATCAAGGCATATCTTATCTCTCCACCAGTATTTATTCCTCTAAAAGAAGATTATCATTTTTATCTATACATATCTACCACCAATCATTCCTTGGGAGCCATGCTCGCTCATCATGATGACCAAAATAAAGAGAAAACCATTTATTACATCAGTCATACTCTCATTGAATATGAAACCCAATATACCCATCCAAAAAAACTTTGCTTTTCCTTAGTTTTTGTCTCCTCTAAACTTCATCACTATCTTCTTAACCAAAAAATATATGTCATTACTAACATTGATTCCCTCAAGTTTATGCACTCTAGGCCATATCACAACCAATGTATGGACAAGTGGATTATGATATTATCAGAGTTAAATCTTGAGTTTATTCCATAAATT
The DNA here is from genome assembly GCA_037957365.1 of Torreya grandis. NCBI lineage: Eukaryota > Viridiplantae > Streptophyta > Pinopsida > Cupressales > Taxaceae > Torreya > Torreya grandis. Next base: position 1,237,657 of record JARHVA010002888.1, on the reverse strand, counting down.
TACATTAAGGGGCAAGTGATTGCACACTAACTAGCTGAAGTTCCACTCTTCGATAATCAAACTCCCCCTCTTACCTTTCTAGATGAGTCTATATCTACCTTTTATTTGAAAGAGCCCACTTACCAAATGAATATGTATTTTGATGGATCTAAATGTCAAAATGGTGGGGGTGTCAGCATAATCCTTATTCCTCTTAATAGGGAACCTCTTACCCTATCTTTAAAACTCAATTTTGAATGCACCAATAATATAGCTAAATATGAGGCCTTGGTCATAGGTCTCCAAACCACTCTAGATTTGGGGATCAAAACCATTAGCATCTTTGGAGACTCTAAAATCATCATTAACCAAGTCATAAGATCCTATCAATATAAAAATTATGTTCTTCTAAAGTACAAATAGCTTGTTGACAAACTATTAACATCATTTGACCATTATATCATCCAATCAATCCCTCATTCTACAAACAAATTTGTAGACACAATGGCCTCCCTTGCGTACCAAATTCCATCTCAAATTGTTGACTCTAAACTATTTTTCACCATCCACCTTTTTATCACACCATCTTACCTCAGTCCTGATCTTCCTACCATTTACCAAATAGATAAAAGAAAATGATTACCTATTTAAGACAATTAACTAAAATAGTTAAAACAAAATTAGATAATAATGATATAATAATATATGTACACAAAATAGTTAATTTATCCTCTTAATATAATTATAGTTAATTTAGACAAATATTAACTTCATTTCTTAAAAACATCCTAATGATTTAAAGTCTAAATTAACATTATTAAATAAATGTGAAATTCAGTAAATAATCTACTATTTTCTCTGATAGTGACCATCAGTGATCAGGGTGATCAATGATGGTTGGATCTAATTGGTGACAATTAGGTAACTATTGATGATTGTTGTGACTAGTTACAATTGTAATAATTGGTTGCATTTTATTGTGAGTGCCTATGGAGAAATTAATGAGTGGTAGAGATGAGGAAGCTGAGAGGTATAAGGAGGGATATGGGCTCTATGGGTAAGGAAGGACATGTAGATATATTTATCAAAATAGAAAACTCAAATGATAGAAGAAAATACCAAAAATAGTAAATGATACATGTATGATGCTAGATAGAGTAATAACCAAAGACTAAAGGAATTTGAATATCATAATAGTACTCCTAGCTTTAAAAGTCACATGGATAGAGATTTATGATGCTAAGTACCTATATAAATAAAACAAAAGAGATTATATGTAGATTTTTTGGATGCATAACTCTCCCAAGAGCCCTGCATTTATAGCAAAAACTTACTAAGTGAGGAGGGAAGCTTTGAGGGAAAGTCACTAAGCTGGGAGGATAAAGATGCCTATTTTCATTCATTTTTAAAAGCTAGTTTTAAAGCAAGTTTCCATTTTTATGGGTGTTGTTCTTGAACAAAGCTAGAAATGATTTTAAATCTTAAGGCAAGGTTTATGACCATAATTTTTGATGGTTAGGGTTAACCATCAATGGTTACCCTAACTGGAGATGATCGAGGGGATATGAGAAAATAGGTGAAAAAATCCTAACTTAAGTGATAAGTTACGAGGGTGTTTTGATATAATGAATTCATAAATAGGTGTTAGTAGGTTATATGGGGTACATAAGTCAAGATGAGATCAAAAACTATCATTTTGTAGTTTTCAAGTGTCTACATTTTTCCCCTTTTTTCATGTAGCTTTAAGCAAGTTATAGAACAAAAATAGGTGGTTGGTATAGGTCTAGTTGCCCTAAGTATGGGAGGGAAGAGGTATTCACCCTCAAACCAAAAGTTAATGAGGTATGGGTGAATTAGGTTAGGGTTTGAAAAAAGGAAAAATAGAGGTCACGAGGTTGTTGATACTACCATGCATAGAGTACAACTAAGCGTGAGAGACAAGAGCATGTAATGACTAATAGTGCCATGTGGGGATCAATAAGGTCAGGTCCTAAGATAAATGAAAAGGTAAATATTCAGTATCATTGGGCATAGATAATTGGGTCACATTTATCAGGTGTCTTAAAAAGGGTCATTATTTGATTGGGTATCTAGTGTAGAAAGTCCTCTTGAGAAAAACACAAATGTTTAGGTCATGCATGAGTTAGTGCATGTATGCAAAATTTATAGCGTGGTTACTTTGGTCAAAGTAGTCATTATAAATAAATTAAAGACATCATAAGGTATGCAAAGGGGTTGGTACCAATATTGAGATAGGTGAAGGTAAATGGTTTGGGTTATTAGTTGGGTAGGGGTTGGTCAAGCTGACTCCTAATGCATGAATTAAGAGGACATTGCCTACATAGTCTAGTGTTTAATGAATTAAACATGGAATTTAGGCCTAATTTACTTCCTGGTGTTAGGGAGAAGGGGACTCTTGATTAGGTAAGAAATGGGTTGCCCCATGTGGAGGTAGTTCAAGAGTTTGGTTGAGGTGACAAGAAGGAAAGAAAAAAGTTTTAAAAGCTAAATGCTAACTGCTAACAATCAATATTAACCAATGATGATTAGATGAACATAGATGATTAGGGCCCACCATCAAGGATGTTACAACCATTTATGGTTAAGGTTAATCATCAATAGTTATCTAACCATTGATAATTGGGTCAAAAACCTAAAACTATAGATAAAAGGTTATTGAGGGCCCAATTTGTCCTCATCTGCAAATTGGAGCTTCATAATTTATGTGCTCTGAATAGTGGTTTAGAGAGTGTCCTATAGTGTAGTGTAATAATGACATGGCAAGAGGAGATTGATGGTGGAGAGAGATAATGGGGTCAAGATGGATGTCAGAGGTGTTGTGAGAAAATTTATGGGATGTGGATTGAGGTGGTACCACCAATCATGAAATGAGGTAGGCTATATCTTAAATTGGAAGTGAATTGTAATGTGTGAATAAAATGGCAAAAAGATAAGTAGGGTAAATTTGGGAACTATGGGTTTGAGGTTTGGCACTAGGGTTGTGTTAATTTTGGTTTTTATTTACAAGATTATATGTTGGGGGTATATGATTTATAGAAAATTAGGTAGGAATGTGGAAGGGTAGAGATATTAAGTTATGGGTGGTATAGAGGGAGTTAAGTTTTTTGGAGGAGGTCAAGGGGTCAAACCTCTGTGCCAATGATCACCTAATAATGACCATTGACACTTGTACCTAAATAGAAATAGTCAACTTGAGGAGAAAAATCCATAAGGGTACTATAAGTAGTTGGGAAGAGCCATTGATGATCATTATTAAGTGATCATTGGTGGTGAGGTTTGACCCTCTAACCTCTCTAAAAACCCTAACTCTATTTTTACCACCCATAACTTAATCTCTCCACCCTTACACATTCCTACCTACTTTTATACAAATAATACACCCCCCAAACATATAATCTTGTAAAAAAAAAACTAGAAATAACACAACCCTAGTGCCAAACCTCAAAACCCATAGTTCCCTAATTTACCCTACTTAGTTATCTTTTTACCATTTAATTCACACATTACAATTAACTTCCAATTTAAGACATAGCCTACCTCATTTTGTGACTAGTGGCACCACCTTAGACTACATCCTACAACTTATCTTAAAGTACCTCTATCATCCATCTTAACCCCACCATCTCTCTCCATCACTAATATCCTCTTTCCACCTCATTAGTACACTACACTATAGGACACTCTTTGTACCACTGCTTAGAGCACACAAATCAAAAAGCTCCAATTTACAAATGAGGACACATTGGGCCCTCATTGATCTTTTATCTATGGTTTTAGGGTTTTGACCAAACCATCAATGGTTAAATAACCATCGATATTTAAACCTAACCATCGATGATTCCAACATCCTTGATGATGTACCCTAACCATTGACAGTCACCCAACCATCACCAGATAACCCTGACCATTGATGGTTAGGGTTCAAATTTCTAAAAAAAGTTCTTTCCTTCTTGTTACCTCACCTAGACTCTTGACCTACCTCCACATGGGATAACCCATTTCTTACCTCATCTAGAGTCCCCTTCTTCCTAACACCAAGAAATACATTGGGCATAAATTCCATGTTAGATTCATTATCCATTAGACTATGTAGGTAGTGTTCTCTTGCCTCATGTATTAGGAGTTAGCTCAACCAACCCCTACCTAACTAATAACTCAAACTATTTACCTTCACCTATCTCAATGTCGGTACCAACCTCTTCACACACATTGTGATGCCTTTACTTTGGTCATAATGACCACCTTGAACAAATTTTCCATGCTAAAACTTTTGCATTCACACACTCCTTCATGCATAACCTAAACATTTATGTTTTTCTCGAGATCAATTCCTACCTTAGATACCTAAGTAAACATTGACCCTTTCTAAGACACTTAATGAGTGTGACTAGATCAACTATACCCAACACTAAGGATTGGTTAACTTCTCACTTATCTTAGGACCTGATTTAATTGATCCTCACATGGCACTGTTAAACTTTGTGTGCTCTTGGATCTCACACTTAGTCTCACTCTGTATAAGGTAGTGTCAAAAACCTTGTGACTTTTATTTTACCTTTTATCAAACCCTAATCTAATTAACCCATACCTCATTGACTCTAGGATTGATGGGGAACACCTCATCCTTCCCACACTTAGGGCAACTATAACTAGACCTTGATCAACTACCTATTTTTGTTTTATAGTTTGCTTAAAGATACACAATAAAAAGGGGCAAAATGTAAACACTTTAAAATTGCATAATGAAAATTTTCAATATCATCTTGACTTTAGACCCCACCTAACCTAATATCACCTATTTATGACTTCATTATGTCAAAACACCCTCTAAACATATCACTTAAATTAAGCCCTTTTCACCTATTTGCTCGTAGCCAGTTTACTATCACCAATTAGGGTAACCATCAATGATTGGACCTAACCATCAATGGTTGAGGTGATAATCCTTTCCTTAAGATTTAAAAGTGTTTCCATCTTTGTCTGAGAACATCACCCTCTAAAATGGTAAGTTTATTTAAAACTAGATTTTAAAAATGAATGAAAATAGGCATCTTTATCCTCCCAACTTAGAAACTTTCCCTCAAAGGTTCCCTCACTTAATAATTTTTTTCTATAGATATAGGTCTCTTAAAAGAGTTATGCATCCAAAAAATCTATATATAGGATATTTTGTTTTCTTTATGTAGGTACTTAGCATCTTAAATCTCTATCTACATGACTTTTGAAGGCAGGAGTACTATTATGCTATTCAACTTCCTTCAAGCTTTGGTTATTATTCTATCTAGCATCATAAAGGTATCATTTACTATTTTTGGTATTTTCTTCTATCATATGTTGAAAAATATATCTTTATACCCTTATATACCCATAAAACCCATATCCCTCCTTACACCCCTTAGTTACCTCATCTTTACCATTCATTTAATTCTCCACAAGCACTCACAAGAAATCATCACTGGTTGTTACAACCATCATCAGTCACATCAACTATCATTGGTTACCTAACCATCATTGGTCAGATTGAACCATTGTCAGTCACCCTAACCACTAATATTCATTGTTAGAGAAAATAATAGATTCTTACTTTTTCCCCCTTTCAGCCAATAAAACACCTATTTCTATTCCTGACTTGTCTGTAGACTCTACTTTGATTCTCTATACTTAACCTTAGTAAAGTTGTGCATCACATCTTTTATCAAGTAGGTTATTTATATTCTTACATATCTACTTTCTTATCATTTGAATACAAGTTTATTCATTATATCATTTTTAACTTAATTATCTTAAACGTGGATTGACAACCTCCTAAAAATCGTTATGCTTCTTGGATATAGAATTCGCTTTAAAAGCATTGCCCTATAATAATTTTATCATCTTATAAAATAGTTAATTTACCAAATATATATTATAATCCTAACCAAAATATATTTCACTGGTGCATATAGTTTCCCATCAGATGTGCTAAAATATTTCAATTTTTTTCCCTCATTTCTTAGTTTTGAAAGTAGATAAAAGAAAATGAGTATTAGGGTGTGTAGATAAATACCTGGTAGAATGCACACATTGATCCAAATGAATGTGGGAACTCCTATTTTGCTAGGGAGGACTACCTATAGGTCACAAGAAAATTAAAAGATATTTTTGTTAGATGGTAGGTTGAGTGGATTTCCTACCATATGCTAGATCCAAGAAGCATAAGGCTTTCTACGACGCTTTCAATCCACTTTTAAGGAAATTAAGTTGAAAATGATATAATAAATAAACTTACATTCAAATGATAAGAAAGTAGATATGGAAGAAGATAAATAATGTACCTGATAAAAGACACGATGCACAAGTATATTAAAGTCAAGTCTAGAGAATTAGAGTAGAGTTTGTAGATAAGTTAGGAATAGAAACAAGAGTTTGATTGGCTAAAAGGGGGATAAAATAATAATATATTATTTTCTCTAATAATGACCATCAGTGGTCACAGTGACTGGTGATCTTTGGATCTAATCGATGATGGTTAGGTAATTGGTGATGGTTGTTGTGACCAACAATGTTTATAATAATTGGGGTGGTTTCCTATGAGTGCATATGGAGAATTAAATGGGTGGTAGAAATGAGGTAACTAAGGGTTATAAGGAGGGATATGGGCTCTATGTGTAAGGAATGGTATGTAGATATATTTGTCAACATAGAAAACTCAAATGATAGAATAAAATACTAAAATAAGTAAATGATACTTATATGATGCTAGATAGAGCAATAACCAAAGCCTGAAGGAAGTTGAATAGCATAATAGTACTCCTACCTTCAAAAGTAACATGATGGAGATTTAGGATGCTAAGTACCTATATAAAGAAAAAAAGGGAGCCTATATGTATATTTTATAGATCTATAACTCTTGTAGGAGCCCTGCATTTATAGCAAAAACTTGCTAAGTGAGGAGGGAAGATTTGAGGGGAACTTGCTAAGTTGGGAGGATAAAGATGCCTATTTTCATTCATTTTTAAAATATAATTTTAAAGAAAGTTTCCATTTTGGAGGGTGTTATTCTCAAACAAATTTTTCAATGTTTTTAAATCTTAAGGTAAGGCTTATGACTACAAGCATTGATGGTTAGGGTCAACCATTGATGGTTACCCGAATTGGTGATGATCGAGGGGATATAAACAAATAGGTAAAAAGGGATTGACTTAAGTGATATGTTTGGAGGGTGTTTTGATATAATGAAGTAATAAATAGGTGATATTAGGTTATGTGGGGTCCATAAGTCAAGACAACATCAAAAACTATCATTGTGTAGTTTTCAAGTGTTTACATTTTGCCCTTTTTTGTTATGTATCTTTAAGTAAGTTGTAAAACAAAAATAGGTGGTTGGTCAAGGTCTAGGTCTATTTGCCCTAAGTGTGAGAGGGAGGAGGTGTTCCCCCTCAAACTAAGAGTTAATGAGGTATGGGAAAATTAGGTTAGGGTTTGACAAAAGGTAAAATAGAGGTCATAAGGTTATTGATGCTACCACATGCAGAGTATGACTAAGTGTGAGAGCCATGAGCATGCAAAACCTAATAGTGCCATATTGGGATCAATAATGTTAGGTCCTAGGATAAGTGAAAAGGTAACCATTTCCTAACATTGGGCATAGTTGATTATGCCACACTCATTAGGTGTCCTAGAAAGGGTCAGTGTTTACTTAGGTATCCAGGGTAAGAAGTGCTCCCAAGAAAAACACAAATGTTTAGGTCACACATGAGGGAGTGAGTGTATGTAAAAGTTCCATCGTGGTAAATTTGGTTATGACCAAAGCATAGGAATCGCAAGGTATGTGAAGTGGTTAGTACCAACGTCGATATAGGTAAAGGTAAATAGTTTGGGGTTTTAATTGGGTAGGGGTTAGCTGAGGTGATTTATAATGCATGAGGCAAGAGGATATTTCCTAAATAGTCTATTGGATAATGAATCCAACATGTACTTCAAGCCCAATGTAGTTCTTAGTGTTGGGGAGAAGGGGATTCTCGATGAGGTAAGAAATGGGTTGCCCCATGTGGAAGTAGGTCAAGAGTCTAGGTGAGGTGACAAGAAGGAAAGAAAAAAGTTTAGAAAGTTAAACCTTAACCATCAATGGTCAGGGTTAATCAATAATGTTTGGATGACCATTGATGGTTAAGGTCTACCATCAAGGATGTTAGAACCATCGATGATTAGGTTCAACCATCAATGGTTATCCAACCATTGATAATTGGGTCAAAACCATAAAACATCAAATAAAAAGTCAATGAGGGACCAATTTGTCATCATTTACAAATTGGAGATTTATGGTTTTTGTTCTTTGAGTGGTGGTATGAAGTAGTGTCCTATAGTTTATTATATTAATGAGGTAGTAAGAAGAGATCAATGGTGGAGAGACATGATGGGGTTTAGATGGATGCTGGAAGTGATATGGGATAAGTTACGAGATGTGGGCTGAGGTGATGCCACTGGTCACAAAATGAGGTGGGTTATGTATTAAATTGGAAGTGAATTTTAATGTGTGAATTAAATGGTAAAAAGATAACTAAATAGAGTAAATTAGGGAACTATCGGTTTTGAGGTTTGGCACTAGGTTGTGTTATTTTTAGTTTTTGTTTAAAAGATTATATGTTTGGGGGGTGTATTATTTCTAGAGAAGTAGGTAGGAATGTGTAAGGGTTTACCTCATTATCAATGACTTAAATTGAAATATTTTGGTCCCATCAGGTGTGCCAAAATGTTTAAATTTACTTCCTCCATTTCTTATTTTTGAAAGTAGATAAAATAAAATTAGTATTAGGGTGTGTAGATAAATTATTGGTATAATGTACATGTTAATCCACATGAATGTGGGAACTCCTCTTTGCTTAGGGAGGATAACATAAATATCACAAGAAAACTAGAAGAAATTTTTGTTAGATGATAGGTTGAGTGGATTGCCTAGCATATGATAGATCTAAGAAGCACAAGGATTTATAGGAGGCTATCCATACACTTTTAAGATAATTAAGTTAAAAATGATATAATAAATAAACTTACATTTAAATGATAATAAAATAGATATGTAAGAAGATAAATAATGTACCTGACAAAAGACATGATGCATAAGTGTATTGAGGTCAAGTACATAGAATTAGAAGAGAGTCTATAGACAAGTCAAGAATAGAAATATGGGTTTGATTGGATGAAAAGGGGAGAAAATAATAATATTTTATTTTATCTGATAGTGACCATTGGTGGTTAGGGTGATCGATGATGGTTAGGTAACCGATGATAGTTATTGTGACCGACGATGGTTTCAACAACCAGCAATAGTTTCCTATGAGTGCCTATAGAGAATGAAATGGGTGGTAAAGATGAGGTAAATAAGGGGTATAAGGATGGATATGGACTTTATGGGTAAGGAAGGGTATGTAGATATATTTTTCAAGACAAAAAACTCAAATGATAGAATAAAATACCAAAACAAGTAAATGATACTTGTATGATGCTAGATAGAGCAATAACCAAAGCTTGAAGGAAGTTGAACATCATAACAGTACTCCTACCTTCAAAAGTCACATGGATATATCTTTAAGATGCTAAGTACCTTCACAAAGAAAACAAGAGAGCCTATATGTAAATTTTATGGATGCATAACTCTCCCAAGAACCCTACATTTATAACAAAAACTTACTAAGTGAGGAAGGAAGCTTTGAGGGAAAGTTACTAATTTGGGAGGATAAAGATGTTTGTTTTTATTCACTTTTAAAAGCTATTTTTAAATCAAGTTTCCATTTTAGAGGGTGTTGTTCTCGAATAAAGATAGAAATTATTTTAAATCTTAAGGCAAGGCTATTAATCTTAACATTTCATGGGTATTATAATTAATTTATTAATAATGCTAATAAGTATCATTTAAATAATAATGATAATAATTAGTGAGAGGGCTTAAATTTCATGGGTTGTACTATGAGGTGAGGGATGCATAAACTATATTCATGATCAATCATAGCATAACATCATGTGTTAATCATAACATAACAATGATCCATAAACTTTAACATCAAAACAAACATACAAAATTACATTATGATTAACTCATCAAAACATCATCATCAAGTGTAAATTACATCATACCTAATACAATCAATGAAAGAGTGTCACAATCAAGAATTTCAAATGAATAAAACATTGAATCACAATCAAAACACAACATCATTCTATAAGCATCATATCATAAATTAGAATAACATGCCTAAACTATGCAAAATAATTGTCAACATCATACATTTCCTACATAAATATTCATCTCATAAAGCATGAACAACATAAACCCATCTTAAAACACATCTATGTGTGTGTGTGTGTGAAAAAATGAACATATCTATCACTCACATATACATCTCTCATCTCAGCATGTAGGCTAGTGTCAAAATATTGAAATACATCACATAATATCTCTACTCATGACCCTGGATCACCTGAACTAGAACCACTAGCACATGTACTTGTACCTATACTTTTCCAAGGTGGAGGCCCTATCAGTTGACCTACAGTCATAGCCCACTAACCTAGTATTACAAGTGTTGATCCACTAGTCAAGATAACTTGGTACTCCCCCACATCTATTCATTAAGATACTATGCTAACATAATGACCTCATAGTAATGTAGCTCCTATATGGCCTTTAGGTACTTGTACTATGTCACAAAAATTGGAGGTGCCACTATTGATCCATTGGGATACCAAAGAGAGTCCCTCTCTTATGTCACCAAACCAAGTGAGGTCCTCACCTGATCTTGCTATCCTATCATTGACATAATCTACCCCTATAAACTAGCCACCTGACCCTATAAAGTAGACACTTGACCTTGTAAAATGATGACCTATGCCTACATGTGGTATATCTATACTATCACTCCTCCCAACTAGCCTTGAAGAGTGGAAATCTATCCCTAAAGAGCAATAATATAACCATGTAACACAATAATTTGGGCATGTGTCTTTGTTACACTATTGTTGCCTATGCATCTCCCTGTGATGGTACCTATGTTGGGTCCACATCCATTAGTCATTGATCGCCATCTTTGACACCAAAATAAATGGTTGTGTACCTCCCTTTAAACTAGGTAGGATAGCCAGCTATACAACCTACATCATCCCCATCTCTTAGAGGCAACTACTCATGATCAAGATCCCCCTCTTGTGATTATTTCTCTGGTAAATAAAACTTGGCATCCTCCCTCCTATACCATATAGAATCTTGAGGTATACTATGCACTAGCTTAAATGAACACCACACCTACTCAAAGGGGATACACTTCATCTCACCATATCACCTCCCATAGGCCCATCTTTATATTTTCAAATATAAGGTGTGGTACCTATATCAAAGTGATACTGGCCAAATCTAATATTGCCTCTAGACAATATCCCCAAGAACTAAACTCTCTAAGGCTCCTCTAAACAAATCAATGTCTCTCGAACTACCACCTACACCTGTCATGGCCCCATATTTCCTCCATCAATAAAATCCAACCACATAATCTATCAACTAAAATCCCTCTATCAGAAGGCCTAAGGGTCTCAGTACCTATATGTGATCATAGGCTTAATAGTGAAGTACAAATCCCAAATTGATGTCATAATGCTTGTGTGCCCTAAACTCCCATAGTTGTCTATATATATTTTAACCATAAAAATTTGTGCCCACCCAAAAAAAACTCCACCCATAAATAACTCCACCAAAATGCCCAATAACACACCAAGGTATCTCCCTCCAATAGAATCTATTATCACATAATAGGTTGCTACTAGCTAAAGCATCATCAGGAGATGCCTATCTTTAGCTAGCCTCTAGTATAGTGGTATAATATTGAAGCCTCGAACATAGAACTATGTTACACCTACATCATCCCCATATAGCATCTCTAAACACTTATCAATCTCATCCCCCTCTCTATGATAAATGGGATCTCCATGCATGGGTAGACATGTAATCTGATGTACATCCTCTAACATGATAGTCATCTTTCTCATTGGTAATGATAAGGTATTAGTCACTAGGTCTTGTCTCTTGATGAGGGAAACTATCATCCCAACATCTTAAGAAGGCACTGGTAATGCCTCATCCCTCCAAAACCCACCACCTCCATGTGGTGCCATTCCTCCACTAATATCACATCCCTCACCTCTACAAACATCTTGGGTACTCGATCTCATAACTAGATTTCCTCCCTTGATTGTAATAACATATGTATCACAAATTAAATTAGGAACATACCCTAGTTTAATTACCTATACACACACAACTAGTTTCTCTTGATTTCCTCCTTACCCCTATTTTTTAGTTGAACCCAACTTTTACTATCCTACCTAGACCCACATTTGACTCAAAATTGATATATATCAACTTCAGTTCCTAAATCAACCCATGCACTATTTTCCCACCTTCACTCACACACACACCTAACCCAATTTCCCACTTAGCCCAATTTTACCTATTTCCCTCCCCCAACTCTACTTCTCTTCCATCTCAACTCACCTCTTATCCCATTCATACCCTAACTCTCCTCACATCCCCTAAATCTAATTATTTCCCCAACCCAACTTGCCAACCAACCCTCCCAACTCCTCTCTTTGACCCAGCCCATTAACCATCGATCGTTCTCCCCAACTATTGATAGTCTTCTTGGGTATTTTTATCCTTGGTTTGACCACCACTGATTAGGGACAACCACCAATAGTCATTGCTAGGTGACTATCGGTGGTGAGGTTTGACCCCTTAACCTTTTTCAAAAACCCTAAATCCCTTTGTACTATACACAACTTAATCTCTCCACCCTTACACATTCCTACCTACTTCTATACAAATAATACACCAAGATATACATCATCAAGAGTCCCCTTCTCCCCAATACCAATAATTACATTGGGCCTGATGTCCATGTTGGATTCATTATCCACAAAACTATGTAGGCAACATCCTCTTACCTGATGCATTAGGATTCAAATCAACCAGCCCCTACCCAAATAATAACCTAAACTATTTACCTTCACCTATCTCAACATTGGTACCAACCTCTTTGCACACCTTGTGATGCCTTTTCTTTAGTCATAATGACCACCTTAACAAAATGTGCTATGCTATAACTTTTGCATACATGTACTACCTCATGCATGACCTAAACATTTATGTTTTTCTCAAGAGCACTTCTTACCCTAGATACCTAAGTAAACACCAATGCTTTCTAATACACCTAATGAGTGTGACCCAATTAGTTATGCCTAACATTGGAGACTAATTACCTTCACATTTATCCTAGGACTCAACCTTATTTATCCTAGCATAACATTGTTAGTCTTTGCATGTTCTTGGATCTCAAACTTAGTCACATTTTGTGTGTAGTAGTGTCAAAAACCTTGTGACCTTCATTTTACCTTTTGTCAAACCTCAACCCAATTCACCCATACCTCATTGACTCCTAGATTGAGGGGGAACACCTCCTCCCTCCAAAACTCAAGGAAAATAGACATAGACCTTGACCAACCACCTATTTTTATTTTGCAACTTGCTTAAATCTATATAGAAAAAATGGGAAAAATATAAACACTTGAAAACTACACAATGACAATTTTCTATGTCATCTTGACCTATGGACCCCACATAACCTAATATCACCTATTTATGACTTCATTATATTAAAACACCCTAATAACATATTACTTAAGTCAGGCCCTTTTCAATTATTTTCTCGTAGCCCCTCGACCATTATTGATTAGGGTAATCATCGATGGTTGACCCTAACCATTGATGGTTGTGGTCATAAACCTTGCCTTAAGCTTTAAAATCATTGACAAATTTATTCAAGAACAACACCCTCCAAAATGGCAACTTACTTTAAAAATAGCTTTTAAAAATGAATGAAAATAGACATATTTATCCTCCCAACTTAGCAACTTTCCCTCAAAGATTCCCTACTAACTTAACAAGTTTTTGCTATAAATGTAGGGCTCTTGGGAGAGTTATGCATCCAAAAAATCTGTATACAGGATCTCTTGTTTTCTTTGTGCAGGTACTTAGCATCCTAAAGTTCTATCCACATGAATTTTGAAGGCAAGATTACTATTATACTATTCAATTTCTTTTAGGATTTGGTTATTTCTCTATCTAGCATCATACAAGTATCATTTACTTGTTTTAGTATTTTATTCTATCATTTGATTTTTCTATCTTAACAAATATAACTACATAAATTTCCTTACACATAGAGCCCATATCCCTCCTTATACCCCCTAGTTATCTCGTCTCTACCACCCATTTAATTCTCCATAGGAACTCATAGGAAACCACTGTTAGTTATTGCAACCATCGCTAATCATAGCAATCGTCACCAGTTACCTAACCATCATTGTTCATATCCAACCATCGCTGGTCACCCTGATCACAAATGATCATTGTTAGAGAAAATAATAAATTATTATTTTCTCCCCCTTTCAGCCAATCAAACCCCTATTTCTATTTTTGACTTGTTTGCAGACTCTAATTTAATTCTCTGGACTTAACCTTATTACACTTATGCATCGTGTCTTTTGTTAAGTACATTATTTATCTTCTTTCATATCTACTTTCTTATCATTTGAATGCAAGTTTATTTGTTATATAATTTTCAACTTAATTGTCTTAAAAGTGGATTGATAGCCTCCTAAAAAGCCTTGTGCTTCTTGGATATAGCATATGCTAGGAAATCCACTTAAACTACCATCTAACAAAACTCTCTTCTAATTTTCTTGTGATCTATAAGTAGTCCTTCCTAGCTAAAGAGCAGTTCCCACATTCATCTGGATCAATGTGTGAATTCTATCAGGTATTTATCTACACACCCTAATACTCATTTTTTATCTAATTTCAAAAATAAGAAATGAAGAAAATAAATTGAAACATTTTGGCATGCCCAGTGGGACATCATGGGTCATTATACACATATATTATGATATTTACTATTTTTTTTGAAAATATAATCTCTTTAGGTAGGGAGGACTACCTACAGAATAATATCTTAATTTAGTGTAAACTTAAAATGGTGACCTATATCATAGAACTTATATTAAGTCTAAATTAAGTTATTACATCCATGTTTACTAATATATAGTTAGGTTTTATTAAGTAAAAAATGTTTCAATTTATTTCCTTCATTTCTTAGTTTTGAAAGTAGATAAAATAAAATGAGTATTAGGGTGTGTAGATAAATACCTAGTAGAATGTGCGTGTTGATCTAGATGAATTTGGAAACTCCTCTTTGGCTAGGAAGGACTACTTATAGATCACAAGAAAATTAGAAGAGAGTTTTGTTAGATGGTAGGCTAAGTAGATTTCCTAGCATATGCTAGATCTAAGAATCACAAGGATTTTTAGGAGGTTATCAATCCACTTTTAAGGTAATTAAGTCAAAAATTATATAATAAATAAACTTGCATTCAAATGATAATAAAGTAGATATGCAAGAAGATAAATAACATCCCTGACAAAAGACATAATGCACAAGTTTACTAAGGTCAAGTCTAGAGAATCAGAGTAGAGTCTATAGACAAGTCAGGAATAGAAACAAGGGTTTGATTAGCTGAAAGGTAATTACATAAATAAGTAAATTTTGCAATAAGGATCACCCTACACTTGGTATCTTAGATATAAATTGGTGTATGCTTCTGTATATAGTATAATAAATTGAAGCCTATCTAAGGATCCTTATTAGGCCATATCTAACAAAATTATCATTGGGTCCATATGTAATTTAAATTACCCCAACCACTGATGGTCCCCCTAAGGATTTTTCTCCTTGGGTCGATCACTACCAGTTGGGGACAACCATTGACTATCACTTTTATGTGGCCATCAATGGTGAGATTTGACCCTTAACCTCCTCTAAAAACCCTAACTCCCTTTCTACCACCCACAACTTAATCTCTCCACCCTTAGACATTCCTACCTACTTCTCTATAAATAATACACCCCCTAAACCTATAATATTGTAGATAAAAACCAAAAATAACATAACCCTAATGTCAAAACTCAAACCCATAGTTCCCTAATTTACCTTAATTAGTTATCTTTTTACCATTTAATTCACACATTACAACCCACTTCCAATTTAAGACATAGTCTACCTCGTTTCATGACCAGTGGTGCCACCTCAATCTGCATCTCATTATTTGTCCTGTACCACCTTTGATATCCATCTTGACCCCACCATATCTCTCTACCACTAATCTCCTCTTGCCACCTCATTAGTACACTACACTATATGACACTCTTCATACCACTACTTAGAGCACACAAATCAAAAATCTCTAATTTAAAAATGAGGATAAATTGGGCCCTCATTGACCTTTTGTTAATGGTTTTAGGGTTTTAACCCAACCATCAATGGATGGATAACCATCAATAGTTGACCCTAACCATCGACGATTCCAACATCCTTGATGATGGACCCTAACCATTGACAATCATCCAATTGTCACTGAGTAACCCTAACCATTGATGGTAAGGGTTTAGGTTTCTAAACTTTTTTCTTTCCTTCTTATCACCTCACCTAGACTCTTGACTTACCTACACATGGGACAACCCATTTCTTACCTCATCGAGAGTCCCCTTTTCCCTAACACCAAGAACTAAATTGGGCCTAAAATCCATGTTGGATTCATTATCCATTAGATTATGTAGGTAGTGTGCTCTTGCCTCATGCATTAAGAGTTAGCTTAGCCAACCCCTACCCAAATAATAACCCCAATAATTTACCTTCACCTATCTTGATGTTGGTACCAACCTCTTTACACACTTTTTGATTCCTTTTATTTGGTCATAATGACCACCTTAACCAAATTTTCCATGTTACAACTTTTTCATACATGCACTCCCTCATGCTTGACCTAAACATTTGTGTTTTTCTGAGGAGCACTTCTTACCCTAGATACTTGAGAAAATACTGACCCTTTCTAAGACACTTGATGAGTGTGACTTGATCAGCTATGCCCAATGTTGGGGACTAGTTACCTTCTCACTTATCTTAGTAATTGAATTTATTGATCCTATTATGGCACTGTTAGTCTTTGCATGCTCTTGGCACTCATACTTAGTCATACTCTATGCATGGTAGTGTACCAACCTTGTGACCTTCATTTTACCTTCTATAAAACACTAAACCAATTCACCCATACCTCATTAAATCTTAGTTTTAAGGGGAACACCTCCTCCCTCCCATACTTAGGGAAACTAGACATATACCTTGACCAACCACCTATTTTTGTTCTGTAGCTTCCTTAAAGCTACATAACAAAAGGGGAAAAATGTAGACACTTGAAAACTACACAATGAAAATTTTTGATGTCATCTTGACCTATGAACCCCACCTAACCTACTACACCTATTTATGACTTCATTATATCAAAACAACCTCCCAACATATCACTTAATTTAGGCCATTTTCACCTATTTTCTCATATCCCCTCGATCATCTCCGATTAGGGTAACCATTAATGGTTGACCCTAACCATCAACAATTATGGTCATAAACCTTTCGTTAAGATTTAAAATCATTGCCTAATTTGTTTAATAATATCACCCTCCAAAATGGTAACTTTCTTTAAAACTAGATTTTAAAAACAAATGAAAATAGGTATCTTTATCCTCCCAACTTAGAAACTTTCCCACAAAGATTATCTCCTCCTCACTTAGTTTTTACTATAAATGTAGGGCTCTTAGGAGAGTTATACATCAATAAAATCTGCATATAGGCTCTCTTATTTTCTTTGTGTTGGTACTTATCATCTTGAAGCTCTATCCACATGATTTTTGAAGGTAGGAGTACTATTATGTTGTTCAACTTCCTTCAAGCTTTAGTTATTCTCTATCTAGAATCATATATGTATCATTTACTTTTTTTTATATTTTCTTCTATCATTTGAGTTTTCTATCTTAAAAAATATATATTCATACCCTTCCTTACCCAAAGAGCCCAAAATCCCTCCTTATATCCCTCAATTTCCTCATCTCTACTACCCATTTAATTCTCCATAGGTAGTCACAGGAAACCACTACTAGTTGTTGTAATCATCATTAGTCACAACAACCATTGGCAATTACCTAACCATCACTGGTTAGATCCAACCATAATTAGTCACCCTGACCACTGATGGTCACTATTAGAGAAAATAATAGATTATTATTTTTTCCCCCTTTCAGCTAATCAAACCCTTATTTCTATTCCTGACTTGTCTGTAGACTCTACTCTAATTATCTAGACTTAACATTAGTATACTTGTGCATCATGTCTTTTATCATGTATGTTATTTATCTTCTTACATATCTACTTTATTATCATTTGAATGCAATTTTATTTTTTATATCATATTCAAATTAATTTTATTGAAAGGGGATTGACAGCCTCTTAAAAATCCTTGTGTTTGGATCTAGCATACTCTAGGTAATCCACTCAACCTACCATCTAAAAAAACTCTCTTATAGTTTTCTTGTGATCTAAAAGTAGTCTTCCCTAGCTAAATAGGAGTTCCCACATTCATCTGGATCAACACACACATTCCAATAGGTATTTATCTACTTTTAAAACTATGAATTGAAGGAAATAAATTGAAACATTATAGTTGATTTACGTAGAATAACACCCCTTGAAAACTTCACAATGATAGTTTTCAATGTCATCTTGACCTATGGACCCCACCTAACCTACTATCACCTATTTATGACTTCATTATATCCAAATACCCTCTGATAGTATCACTTAAGTCAGGCCATTTTTACTTATTGACTCATAGCCCCTTGACCATCGTCGGTTAGGGTAATCATCGATGGTTGACATTAACCATAGATAATTGTGGTCATAAACCTTACCTTAAGCTTTAAAATCATTTCTATATTTGTTCAAAAATAACACCCTCCAAAATGGTAACTTACTTTAAAACTATCTTTTAAAAATAAATGAAAATAGATATATTTATCCTCCTAACTTAGCAACTTTCTCTCAAAGATTCCCTCCTCACTTAACAAGTTTTTGTTATAAATTTAGGGTTCTTGGGAGATTTATGCATCTAAAAAACATGCATACAGGCTCTCTTTTTTTCATTATGGAGGTACTTAGCATCATGAAGCTCTATCTACATGACTTTTGAAGGCAGGAGTACTGATATGCTATTCAACTTCCTTCAAGCTTTGGTTGTTGATCTATCTAACATCATACAAGTATCATTTACTTGTTTTGGTATTTTATTCTATCATTTGAGTTTTATATCTTGATAAATATATTTGCATATCCTTCCTTACCCATAGATCCAATATCCCTCTTTATACCCCTCAATTACCTCATCTCTGCCACCCATTTAATTCTCCATAGGCACTCACAAGAAACCACCATCGGTTGTTTTAACCATCACCCATCATAGTAACCATCAACAATTACCTAACCATCACTGGTCAATCCAACTGTCATCAATCAGCTTGACCACAAATGATCATTTTCAGAGAAAGTAATAGATTGTTATTTTCTCCCCCTTTTAGCCAATCAAAACCCTATTTCTATTCTTGACTTGTCTATAGACTCTATTCTAATTCTCTAGACTTAACCTTAGTACACTTATGTATCATGTCTTTTATCAAGTATGTTATTTATCTTCTTTCATATCTACTTTCTTCTTATTTATTATATCATTTTTGACTTAATTGTCTTAAAAGTGGATTGATAGCCTCTTAGAAAGACTTGTGATTCTTGGATCTAGCATACGCCAGGCAATCCACTCAACCTACCATCTAAAAAAACTCTTTTCTAATTTTCTTGTGATCTATAGGTAGTCCTCCTTAGCCAAAGAGGAGTTCCCAGATTCATCTAGATCAACATGTGCATTCTACTAGGTATTTATCTACATACCCTAATACTCATTTTCTTTTATCTATTTTCAAAACTAAAAAATGAAGGAAATAAATTAAAACATGGACACACCGTCCAAACATTGATCAACACATGTATGACCACCTAGTTTCACTTTGTGGGTGATGATGGAGTGAAAGGACTAGCCTTTTCATTCTTGAGCCACTTTTGGGGAATTAAACAATCAACTCCATTCATGATATTACTCTTGATACAACACCTTCTAGCATTACTCAACATAATTTAGTATCACTCAATATTATAATAGGCTTTGTATTGGTTTGCATACTTGGTGAGGTGTATTCATTCATTTATCTTTCTCTCTCTTACCTAGATTTTTATGTTTTTATTTTAGATATAGTGTATCTAGTAAAAACTAATATATTCCTCATTTTTCTTATAGATTCATACTTTATGGCATGCTCTCTCTATGAGAACCTAGTATCCCAACAACTTCATGAGCTTCACCTTCTTAGGTAAGTTTAGGTACACTTTCTATTTTTCATTTATCTTAGTATTTCACATTGTTGTATCATTAGAATAAATGGGGGAAAATATAGTCATATAAAATGCAAAAATTGGTAATTTGAGAATAGCTAGTGACACCCAACCCATAAGTCCCTCTTTCTTGCTCTCATGACCCTCATAGGCTTGTTTTCATTGACTCCCAATCAATATAGCCTTCCAAACTTTATCCTAGCTGATCTAGACTCCTTTTTCCATGACTAATCCATCCCCCAAGGTCCCATCTACTTAGGACAATAGTGTCATACTTGGACTATAGAACTAATGACACTCTTATCTACTTTTATCACTATTGTCCAAGTTTATTTTTGGCTTCAATGGTCAATTCTTCCACTTCCCTATCCTTCTCCTTGTCATCCTAATGCAATAAAATTCAATTAATGACTAATAGATCCTTATAAAATCCCAATCAAAGATAATTTGGAAAGGGTTAGCAATTATCACTAAGAAATCAAGAATACAAGCAAGATAACTCAAGCAATCTTCCTTATTCTCTACATACAGCCAACCAACACACTTAAAAGCTTATTCAAATCAATACACCAATCCCTATCCATCTCAATCACATCTAGTTTAGCATTTTACATCTTCATACATTTAATTACATAAAGCACATCAAGTGGGAAAAATACATATCACTTGATTCATCTTTAGAGTATTGGTATGTAGGCAATATGACCACATAAGGTGTGTGGATCCACATCTAGTGAATCTTACACACACAAACCCCTGCTCTTATTTTAAATTAATCATAACATAATAGAAGATATGTTTTTAATAAATAATATACTCTACATGGAGCTCTACATACTTTCAGCTACCAAAACTTCATAGATAGGGTCACACAGACTTGTCAAATAAAACCCAAAAAAATCACATCCTTAAGATAATAGTGGTAAAGGTAGACTATAGTTCTAATGCCACTCTTGTCTAGTTATGGTGCTCCTATATAATTAGAAAATGAAGTCTAGATCTTAGTTTATAATAGTGTCCTAGTCTTGCATAGTTAATATTAGCCTTTGTCTCAGTTGGATCAACATAGTTTTAAGCTAAGTTATATTTATTCTTACTCATTTACTATTTAAAAAAAATATAAATAGCAATCAGATTTAACAAAGTAGTAGGTTATGTTGTTCCTAAAATCTGTCACTCATTTTTGGGGACAACATATCAACTATTTTGGTCCTATAGGCCAAAAATATCTCTTCCCTTCTACAAAAATGTTCTGAGCACTCCAATTCTTCAATTATTCAAGTTTTTTCAGCTAAGGGACTCACAGGTTCAAAGGTTCAACGGGTTCAAACTTTTGATGACATCGACAAACTTAAGAGAGTTAAGTGCTTTAACAAGTTCAAAATTCAATGGTTTCAAAGGACTTAAATGAAAGAAGACTTCGAAGAAGAAAGACTTAACCCATTGAACCATTGAACCTTGAACTAAAATGGTTCAAAGGTTCAAGGTTTAACTACTTCAATAAAAATTTGAAGAGTTGGTTCAAAGTGGTTAGTTCAAGTGGTCAATTGAATGAGTAGAACACACCATTAAACTATTGAATCGTTGAACCATTATTGGTTCAATTAGAAGGAAAAAAAGGATATATTTTAGAAAGATTTTTTGTGGCAAAATTTCACAAGAGAAATCCTTTAGACAAAATGTCTGAAGCAATTCCTTTAGACATTTTGTCTGAAGGAATGTTGAAAGGCTCGACAAAAAGTGGCAAAGGTAGAGGAAAGATTTCCTTTAGATAAAATGTCTGAAGGATTTCCTTCAGACATTTTTTTGAAGGATTTGAAGAACAAGGCCGCCCAAAAGACCTCGAAGGGTAGGTACCCTTGCGAGGGCCTTTAGACATTTTATCTAAAAGATTTGAAGAACAAGGTCACCCAAAGGACCCTGAAGGGTAGGTACCCTTGTGGGGGACTCTCAGAAACCATGAAATGGACCATTTTCAAGGCCTAAAGGGACACCTTCCCTTTGGGGAGTTTGAAAGAATTAGAAAAATAAAGGATTCAAAGAACAAAGAATGAACTAGTGAACCATTGAACCTTGAACCAAAAGAGTTAAAGGTTTAAAGGTTCAACAAGTTCAAAAAAAAAGAAAAGGATCCAAAAACTTTGAAGGAATAAAGGATTCAGAGAAAAAGAATGAGCTATTGAAATTTGAACTAAAATGGTTCAAATTTCAAAGGTCCAAAATTTTAAGGAAGCTTCGAGTAGAAGAAAGGAAGTGATTGAACCAAAGAAGTGATTGAACCAAAGAAGCGATTGAACTAAGGAGCTGATAGGGCCATCCAAATCATTGAACCATTGAAACAATGCACTCTCATGGATCAAGGTTCATGGCTCAAAGTGGTTCAAGTGACTAGCGACTACTGACGTCCCCATAGATGTCAAATTTAGGGTAATGAAATATCTATTGATTTTTAAATATGGTGTGAACCTGAGAACAAACTTAGTGACCAGTTGAAAAGGGAGATGAAAGAGCCAAAATAATGGGAAAAGATAGCTCGAGAGCTCAAATCATGAGGAAGAGACAAAATCTATTAAGAAAAGAGGGAAAGACAAGAAATATCTATGTAAGAGTTATTTCTAGTTGGTGAAATAGTCCACCATGTGGACATCAAAGAGCACGAACAAATCAAGGATGTAGCCTATTTTCCTCCATCGAGTAAAGGAAAAGTGGACAGCTGCACAAATATCAAGAAGAGGACCAGGTGGCTTATACTTTGGAGGAAACATTTGAGATGAATTAACATGCCACAGTTAAGGCCGATGCCCTATTTCAGCATGGCTCCTTTGACTAAATTGAGAAGGCATTCAAGGCATTGAATGCAGCATGGGCCTTTCCATGTAACAAAGTGCCAAGTCTTTCTTGGTTGATATATATTTTAATCTCTTATTTTATGAAAAGGGGATCTCTCTCTAATATAGAAGTGAAACTCTGCCCAAATTGAAAGGCAATTACTGAGACTTTGAGCTCAGATTGTTAATCATATTTCTTTATTTGAATGAAAAAATAAGTGACCTTTCAGACTTTGTGTTGGAATAACTTGTGTTGTTGAGTAAATTGTTCTTATGTCTATTTCTTGAATGTGTTCTTGTCCATTTAATTAAATAAGTAGAACTAATGGAAGTAATAAGGAAGGTTTCCTGAAGCCAACTGTGGAGAGACTTTGTGCTGCCACAATTGTCTTTAGTGTGTGTGTTTTTAGTTTATTTCTATGTAAAGGATCTTGGGATTGCTTTGTGCCCCATTTTCCTTCATATTTCACTCTTTGGTAGTTGAGGTGGATACTTTTTGCTACACTTCATCCTACTATGTTACTACACCTTGGTACTTATCACTACCTGAAAGAATTCTCGTTGTCTACTGCAGACCACTTCTAAAAGAAGAGAAGTGTCTTTAGTGTTTTCATCAAAATTTTCCTATGTTTATGAACATCATCTATAAAAAAAGAGATACATGGTGTTGTCTTATCTCTGAGTGTTATTTTTTACATATATATATATACACACATATATATATATATATTATATAACACCTCATAGTTATAGGGAACCTCCCCTTGATGAGAGGAGAGATTTGTCCCCTTTTGATGTGGTAAACATGCACATCTGGCTGATCAATCTCCTTATGCTATGGTTGAAACAACTTATTTTTCCCATCAGTTAGTTGGTGACAAAATATTCACCCAACAATTTTTGGTAACTTTGCTGGGGATAGAACGCATAGTTTGAAGCCTCAAGCTTTAAATTGAAGTAGTTGCAGTTCTTTCCATTTTAGTTTTACACTCTGGTAAATCCATGGTATACAAGAAGCTAGAGATCTAAAGGTATTGTTGACCCTATATTTGAGTTGGTATAGCAAAGTGTTTTTGATCCTTTCCCTTCACCATCTCACCTTTAGCAAACCAAGAGTTTTCCTCCTACAAAAATCAAGTTTCCATTACCAAGCAAAGCATCCATTTCTACTATTAACAGAGCTTTGTCAATCCATACCCCTCAGACATTTGTTATCCCTCCTTTCAGTAATCAAATCATGGTAGTTCAAGGCCCTTGGGGTAACTCTTTTGGCCCACTCAATTTAACTCTACCTCTACATGAGATAGCACGTAGTTTGAGGAAGAATTTACCCAAATTCTTTGGTGATGGGAGAGTTCATCTTGATGAACATATTGTAGCCTTTAACATAGCTTGTGGTGTGATAGGTGTGGAGTATGAAGACGTAGCAGTCAGGTTGTTCATAGAGACATTATAAGGTGCTACTATAGACTGGTTCTACCATTTGCAGGCTTAATCAGTGACTGACTGGAACACTCTTAAAGCCAAATTTGAAGCTAGGTTCAAACATGAAGAAGATGTGTATGCCCTACTAGCCTAGCTCACACAAATGAAGAAGGAGCCTCATGAACCTATGAGGGACTTCATTGCCAAATTTGAAAAGTTAAGGAATAGGATTCCTACCATTGCTTAGCCAATAACTGAGAACCTTAAATGTTTTCCCATCAATTCTCAGCTGCCTAAAGTGAGTTTTCTACTAAGATGGGCTGGCCACATAGACCTTGTCATAGCTCAAGATTTGGCTACTGAGGTGGAAGATGATCTTATCTTGGTAGGAAAGATAAAGAGAGATCCTAATAGAGGTAAATCTTCTTCATCCTCTGAATATCCATCTACAGGAACCATTGATCCAATGGTGTAAAAGCTGGCAAATGAGTTGCTAGCTCTCAAAAAATAAATGGCACAAAGAATGTCTTCTACTCCTTCATACCAAGATATACCAATAAGGACTTTTTTGAATCATTCATACCAAGGCAATGCTGCTAGGAATCAAGGGTAGCCAAATCATCTTCCTCCCCCACAGGAAAAACTTGCCATTAAAGCACCTCTAACTAATTTAGCAGTTGGATATCTTGAAAAAAAATCTGATTTCTTCTTTTAGCCTAAGTTAAACCTGGAAGATGACATTGATCTCTTCACAAAAAACCAAGAAGAATCAGCTAGTGACTCCAACATTAGTTTCCTAAATTACCAGGATGAACCCAAAAGTAAAGGTGAAGCAGTTGATGGATCATATGTTGTATTCACCCAGTCCTAGAACTAGTCAGCCCAACAAGTTGATAAAAAAAAATAGAGGAGTAATCTCAACCAACAATTTCAATTACTAAGTGAGGAACCACTTTGCCTTTTCAATCAAAGGACCTAGTGATCAATAAAAAGGTAAGTACCTCAAGTATTCTCTCATATTTTGCTTCAAATTCATAGACCAATACCACCCCTCCTAAAAACTAAAAGGATGAACTACCTTCCGCTGTTCCTAGTTCATTTTAGGCATTTGATATAATTGACCATGTCAAGAAAACCAAAATTCAAATGTCTGAATTTAAATTCTTGCAATCTAACCCTAAATAGTTGGATAGATTAGTGGAATGTGTGAAGGATAAAGTCATCCCTGCAAGACAAGCAATTTTGAAAGTAATTCCTGGTCCCTCTAAGAACACATCCACCTAGAATAACCTTGTCATTACTCCTCATGTTGCTCTCGGGAGTACAAAACTATTTTATGTCTCCTTGCTGATAAATGGACACCAGTTGAACAATTGTATCATAAATTTAGGTGCATCTGACAATGTCATGCCTGCCAAAGTGGTAGAATCTCTTGGTCTCACACTGACCAAGACATTTGGGAAATGCTTCTCCATGGAGAATAAATAAGTGCCACTACTGGGACAAATCAAGGACACCCAATTTGTATTTGCAGTATTCCTAGACAAGAGAATTAAGATGACAGTCTTTGTGGCCAATGTCCTAGCCTCATATGGAATTATTCTTGGGAAAATTTTCTATAAGGATGTTGGTGGTGAGTTGAGTATGGACCTATTTGAAGTGAGGATCCTGATCAAAGGCATCATGCAGAGATTGCTTCCTAAGAAGGAGGAAAAATATGTTGTCACTCAAACATTAGTGCCTAAAGCTCAAATTCTATTTGAGTCTTTAGGTGTGGGTAAATACTTCTTATCCATAGAGGAGGTTCATGTGGTGTCTGATGAAATTCTTGAATGTGACAACCTGACAATTGATTTAGACAAAATAGTAAAAAAATTGATAGGACACAGTGCAAGTGCAAAAGAATCCTCCCCTCTAATTAAAAGAAAATTTGAGGAAAGCATAGTTCCTGATGACATCTAGATTCTCAAATTGATGGTAGCTATTTTTCTACCAACTCAAGAGCTAGGATTGTGTTGATATCTCCCCAAGGAGATATTTCCCCCTATTCTTATAAATTGCAGTTCAACAACACCAACAACACTACTGAATATGAATCACTTCTGCTAAGATTAAAGGCCACTCAAGATAGGGGCATGAAACTCCTTCATGACAAAGGAGATGCTGAGTTAGTGGTTTGTCAGGTTAGGAACCTATACCAAACCAAAAATGAGAGATTGCATCATTACCATAATCTAGTCTGGGATCAAATTGAAAGCTTTGATGCTTTTAGTATCTTTGCAGAACCCAGGTAATTTAATGACCGAGCTAATTCATTAGCTATTTTTAAAACTATTTTGGTTCCTCACCTAGATTTTAAGGGAGATAGGTACACTATAGAACTAGTCTTTCAATTAAGTGTGCCTGACAATGCCAATCATTGGCAAGTGTTCAATGGAAATAGCCAAATCATCACCTTTTGGAATAAAAAGATAGCTTTGAACATCTTAACATTGAAGGTAGTGACCCTCAAAAACTTGAATCAGCCCTCAAAACAAGTTCAGACATAGGTGAAGAATTCCTATAGCTAAAAGGGAATAAAATTCCCAAAGGATTGGTTTCTCTTGAGAAACTATTTGACAAGCATGATAGGTTCATCAAACAACAACAAATGGATTCAAGCTCCTCCCAGGAGTTTGATCAGATAAATTTGGGTACCAAGAAAAATCCCAAGATGGCAAACATTGGGAAGTGCTACACTCTAGAGCAAAAGCTCAAATTTACTGCCTTGCTTTACCATTACATGGATGTTTTAGCGTACACCTATGATGATCTGAAGTCACTCAATCCTAAAGAAAATCACCATGAAATTCCTCTCAAGAGTGATTTGGTGCCTTATAATCAGAAATATAGGTAGTATAATCCAAAGATATCAGGTATTATTCTATTTGAAATATAGAAAATGTTGAAAGCTAGAATAATTTTCCCAATCCATCATTCCACATGGATTGTAAACATAGTTCTTGCGAGAAAAAAGAATGGAAAAATTCACCTCTGCATGGATTTTAGGAATTTGAATCAATCCTCCCTAAAGGATAATTACCCTCTGCCCATCATCAATCAAGTCCTTTAGACAGTGACTGGTTCAAAGATGTTATCAATACTGGATGGCTTCTCAGGGTACAATCAAGTAGAAGTTGGTGAAGTAGACCAACATAAGACTACTTTCACCACACCTTGGGGCACCTTTGCATATCGAAGGATTTCATTTGGCCTGATAAATGATGGCACCACTTTTTAGAGATTAATGGACCTTGCTTTCAAAGATGAAATGGGTAAGTTCATTATGGTGTACCTTGATGATTTAATAATCTTTTCCAAGCATCCTCCTGATCATGTATAGTAAAGAAGGTGTGGAGTCTCCCATATCCTTTATGAGTTTCCCTTTCAAAGATCATGAAATAAAATATTTAAATCTAGAGAAGCATGCTTATGTAGTGGTAAAGGTAGTAAATCACTTCCATTTTTACATTCTAAATTCACACATTATTGCCCTGGTTTTTGATACCACAGTCAAATCCATATTAAATTAGCAAGAGTTTGGAACTAAAAGGGGCAATTGGATTGCTAAAATCTAGGAGCTTGATCTTATTATCAAACCAATGAAGCTTGTGTGGGGGAGGAGTCTCTACCAATTAATTGATGACAACATACCAGAAGAAATAGGGCATGAAGAAATAGAAGTGGAAGACACGCCAACAGTCTTATTTGTCTCCACCACAAATGAGTGGTAGTCATTTATTGTTCATTTCCTTACTTATGGTGAGTGTTTTGTTCACCTATCTCATAAAGAAAAGAGAACTGTTAAGTTAATCTGCCAATTTTGTCTTGTGGGATAATGGCCTATATAAGAGGAACCTCGATGGAGTGTTCCTTCACTGCATGGACAAAGAACAACAGAACCAACTTTTGGAGTCCTTCCATAATCTGGCCTATGGTGGACTTTTTTTGCACCTATAATTACTCATAAGATTCTATGAGCCAGGTATTACTAGCATACTCTATTTAAATATGTATACAAATGGGTACGAAGATGTGAACTGTGCCAATAGTTCATTGGAAGACCCAAGTTAGTTGCTTTGCCTCTTAAACTAGTGGTAATAGAAGATACATTTCAAAAATGGGGAATTGATTTCATTATTACTGTAAACCCATCTTCAAGTGCTAGACATGATTATGTCCTCACAGCCATAAATTACTTCACCAAATGGGTGGAAGCTATTCTAGCCAAGCATGCTACTTCAGAAGTAGTATGCAATTTCCTCAAAGAAAACATCATTTCTAGGTTTGAGGTCCCAACTAAGATTGTGACTAATAATGTAGCCTATTTCTCTTCTCATGAAATCACTCAATTCTATTTTTATTATGGGATTACCCTCTCCCACTCCTTTGATTATTTTCCACAAGGGAATGGCCAAGCAAAATCATGCAACAAAAACCTGGTGACCATCACCAGGAAGCTGGTGGATGACAACCAATGAACATGGCATAAAGAATTATTTGATGCTTTATGGGTAGACAGAATCACACCCAAGAGGGTGATAGGTATGTCACCACTCCAAATTTTGTATGGTCTTGATGCAGAGATGCCAATCACCTTAGAATTGTCAGCACTAAAATTGGCAAAGGCAGTCAAAGATCAGACATTTGAAAGCTCCATTGACAAAAGGATCATGTGCTTGACTGAGTTGGATGAGCAGTGAACTATGGTGGTAGACTTAATCATTTCACATCAAAGTTTGGTGAAAAATCTCTTTGACTAGCAAGCAAAAACCTATGATTTCCAAATTGGAGATCAAGTTATGTTATGGGACAAGAAAAGAGAACCGAAGGAAATGCATGGGAAATTTTATTCCTTATGGAGATGCTCATTTGCTATTCAATAGCTCAATGGTGAAAATAGTTTCTTGTTTAAATATCAAAATGGCATGCCCTTTTCTCTACCTCATAATGGGTAGCATCTTAAGCACTTCAATTCTTAAAGTATCAAATAAGATCATTTGTACATATGTATGATTTTTGTATAGTCTTTAGTTCTATTTTGTGCTTTTCATTTTCATTTTTTAGGACTTTTATTTTTTGGGTAGCATGATTCTGTAACCTAATGGCATACTTGAAGGCATTGGAGATTTTGGATTCTACTCCCTTTGATTGTTTTTACAATTAATGGAAGTTCCCCAACTGGAACCAGTTGTTGTTCCCAAAATATGTCACTCATTTTTGGGGACAACATATCAACTATTTTGGTACTGTATGCCAAAATTATCTCTTCCCTTCTCAAAAAATGTTTTGAGCACTCCAATTCTTCAATTATTTAAGTTTTTTTAGCTAAAAGACTCATAGGTTCAAAGGTTCAATGGGTTCAAAGGTTCGATGACATCGACAGAATTAAGAGAGTTAAGCACTTCGGCAAGTTCAAAGTTCAATGGTTTCTAAGGACTTAAATGAAAGAAGAATTTGAAGAAGAAAGACTTAACCCATTGAACTGTTGAACCTTGAACCAAAATGGTTCAAAGGTTCAAGGTTCAACGAGTTCAATAAAAGTTTGAAGAGTTGGTTCAAAGTAGTTGGTTCAAGCAATCAATTAAATGAGCATAACACACCATTGAACTATTGAACCATTGAACCATTGTTGGTTTAATCAAATGGTTCAATCAGTTAGTTCAATCAAAAGGAACAAAAGGATATATTTTAGAAAGATTTTCTACAGCAAAATTTCACAAGAGAAATCTTTCAGACAAAATGTCTGAAGGAATGTTGAAAGGCTTGACAGAAAGTGGCAAAGGCAGAGGAAAGATTTCCTTCAGACAAAATGTCTGAAGGATTTCCTTTAGACATTTTGTCTGAAGGATTTGAAGAACAAAGCTGCTTAAAGGACCTCGAAGGGTAGGTACCCTTATGGGGGACTCTCGACGACCATGAAATGGACCATTCTCAAGGCCCGAAGGAACACCTTCCCTTCAGGGAGTTTGAAAGACTTAGAAAAAAAAGGATTCAAAGAACAAAGAATGAACCAATGAACCGTTGAACCTTGAATCAAAAGAGTTAAAAGTTCAAAGGTTTAATGAGTTTAACAAAATAGAAAAGGATCTAGAAACTTTAAAGGAACAAAGGATTTAGAGAAATAGAATGAATCATTGAAATTTGAACTAAAATGGTTCAAAGTTCAAAGGTCTATAGGTTAAAGGAAGCTTCGAATAGAGGAAAGAAAGCAATTGAACCAAAGAAGTGATTAAACCAAGGAGCTGATAGGGGCATCTAAACCATTTAACCATTAAACCAATGCACTCTCATGGTTCAAAGTGCTTAAAGTGACCAACAACCAATGACATCCATGCAGATGTCAAATTTAGGGTAATGAAATATCCATTGATTTTCAAATATGGCGTGAACCTGAGAACAAACTTTGTGACCAGTTGAAGAGGGAGCTGAAAGAGCTAGTAGAAAGGGAAAAGATAACCTAAGAGCTCAGATCACAAGGAAGAGACAAAATGTGTTAAGAAAAGAGGGAAAGACTAGAAATATCTGTGTAGGAGTTATTTCTAGTTGGTGAAACAATCCACCAGGTGGACATCAGAGAGCGCAAACAAATCAAGGATGTGGCCTATTTTTCTCCATCGAGTAAAGGTGAAGTGGATAGTTGTGAAAATATTAGGAAGAGGACCAGGTGGCCTATACTTTAGAGGAGACATTTGAGATGAATTAACATGCCACAGTTAAGGCTGATGCCCTATTTTAGCATGGCTCCTTTGACTGAACTGAGAATGCATTCAAGGCATTGAATGCAGCATGGGCCTTTCCATAAAACAAAGTGCCAAGTCTTTCTTGGCTACTATATATTTTAATCTCTTATTTTATGACAAGGGGATCTCTCTATGATATAGAAGTGAAACTCTTCCCAAATTAAAAGGCAATTACAGAGACTTTGAGCTCAGATTGTTAATCATATTTCTTTATTTGAATGAGAAAACAAGTGACCTTTCAGAATTTGTGCTAGAATAACTTGTGTTGTTGAAGAAATTTTTCTTATGCCTATTTCCTAAATGCATTCTTGTCCATTTAGTTAAATAAGCAGAACTAGTGGAAGTAATAAGGAAGGTTTCCTGAAGCCAACTATGGAGAGACTTTGTGCTGCCACAATTGTCTTTAGTGTGTGTGTTTTGAGTTTGTTTCTATGTAAAGGATCTTGGGATGACTTTGTGCCCCCATTGTCCTTCATATTTCACTCTTTGGCAGTTGAGGTAGAGACTTTGTGCTACACTTCATCCTGCTATGTTACTACACCTTGGTACTTATCACTACCTGAAAGAATTCCCGTTGTCTACTGTAGACCACTTCTAAAAGAAGAGAAGTGTCTTTAGTGTTTTCATCAGAATTTTCTTATGTTTATGAACATCATCTCTAAAAAAAGAGATACATGGTGTTGTCTTATCCCTGAGTGTTATTTTTTACATATATATATATATATATATATATATATATATATATATATATATATATATAACACCTCATAGTTATAGGGAACCTCCCCTTGATGAGAGGAGATATTTGTCCCCTTTTGATGTGGTAAACCTGTACATCTAGCTGATCAATCTCCTTATGATATGGTTGAAACAACCCATTTTGCCCATCAGTTAGCTGGTGACAAAATATTCACCTAACAGGTTAATTATAACATAATTATTAACTAATCTTACTACTTAGACCCTTTAACTAAATTAGGAATAATACACTAATATTCCCAATATTATTAAATCACCTCCTATAAATATACCAAATTTAATAGTGCTTAGTAATAATAAGTCACCATAGATCAAATCTATGATCCCATCATCACTTACTTCTCCATCCACTACACTTACACCAATTGCCATTATTGCTTCTAATTCCTTTATGTTAACTTATTAGAGAAACAGGAGGACTCCACCAGTCTCTCCTTAGGACATTGCTATTAGAAAATAATAAGAGAGACTTGTAGAATAATGAGGTGTTCCATTAAGTCTTATTTATATATAAATGGGGGAGGAACAATAAATAATTTATCTATTAGGGGAACAATTATTAGTAGAGGAGAAAATAAAGAAATAGGTCCAAGAGAGGGAGGAAAAAAGAGAAAAAGAAATAGAGGACATGCCAACAACTACTCAATTAGTTGCAATAGTTGACACTATGTAAAGAATTATTGCACAAAATTCAATAATAGAAATAGTTATTCAAGGTGATAATGTTCTTGACACTTCAACTAAGGCTCCTATTGACACTCGTATAGTGGACCAAACTAATGATGATACTCCTTATCATTCAATGGAATATTATTTGAGAAGGACTAACCCAACTCCATTAAATTATTTAGTTGGTTTTAATATTGTTTT
Organism: Torreya grandis; assembly: GCA_037957365.1. Classification (NCBI taxonomy): domain Eukaryota; kingdom Viridiplantae; phylum Streptophyta; class Pinopsida; order Cupressales; family Taxaceae; genus Torreya; species Torreya grandis. The sequence goes on along the minus strand of JARHVA010002888.1, from coordinate 1,204,585 downwards.
TACCACTACTATTATTATTTATACTACTATTGATATTGTGGTTACTCATTAATGCATCATAAAATGTTTATCAAATTTTCCTTCAACCCAAGTAACACATTATTTATTTAGAACTACTTGTCCTCAATATGATAGGACAAAGGCACATTTTTAAGAGCTAGTGTTTTCCTCCATTTTTGATAAATAGTATTTATCACCAAAGACATATACCCAATTGTCTATGCCAATATACTAGGTCACTTTGATAGATTCTACCATAGTCTCTATATATAAGACTCTAGATAAAACTAAGTATATCATTGATGTACCCCCAACAAGTAAAGTCATGGGATGGAGGAAAGTTATTCCTTATTTTCTTTAGCCATCAATGCCTTCTCCTTCTATTTAGTTTCCTTTAACACAAATTATTCCACCAAGAAATTCCCCACATTCCATTTCTATATCATCATACCAAGTTATAGATCAATCTATAGTAAACATTCTTCCCTAGATCTAGAAGTCATAAGGAGAGGAAAAATGTAGGAAAGATTTGGTCATAATCGAATAGACTAAAGTGGATTTATGTTTTGACATACATATAAATATAATGAGAAAGGTAAATATAAATAATATGTTGGCTAAAGGTGAATCCATGAAATTTGACTAGAGGGAGGATATATTCTTCCTAATAAAGAAAAGGAAGACTCACTTGGGATATTCAAATGAATACAAAGAGGATCTATATAGTTTTATGGATTAAACTAGGGGATTATTTAAGTAAATGTTCATGAGATATGATCAATAAAATAAAAATTTACAAGAAATAAATGCTACTCTAAGGGATATTATAGATAATGTGCATGGTGTAACCTGTTGTCCTTGAAAAGTGATTCCTCATTTTTCAGACAACATATGATATTTTGGTCTTGTATGGCCAAAATTGCCCCTCCCCTTTCCAAAAATTTGCTCTAAAACATTCCATTTTGTTATTTTCTCAAATTTTTGGTAAAGGGATTAGCAGGTTCAACATGTTCAAAGGCTTCTACAGGTGAGTTCAACCAAAGGGGACTAGTTTCTCGCACTTGGACACTTTTGCGATAGGTTCAATGCTTTGGTTCAACTGAAAAAGGGTCATCGGTAATCTTCTAATCAAATGAACCAATAAACTAATGAACCATTGAACCTTGAACCACTTTGGTTCAAAGTTCAATGGGTTCAAGGTTCAATATCAATGGCAAGCTTCAAATGTGTCAAGCGCTTCGTCAAAGTTCAAAGGTTCAAAGTTAAACCATTTCAAGGTTCTATAGCCCTAAGCACTTAACGAGTCTCAAAACCTTGAAATGTTAAACCATTGAACCTTGAACCATTTTGGTTCATTGGTTCAATAGGTTCAACATTCAAATAGTTCAATGCACCAAGTTTAAAGGTTCAAAGACTGCCTCAGTTATGAAGAGAAATGTGTGCAACAAAAAGAGTCAAGTGGATGCTACCAAGTGTCATCGACTGACCCCATTTATGCTTTATTTCTATGAATTAGTGGATGTTGCCATGTGTCCCTCTGAAGCTTGTTAGAAGCCTCCAAGTGCCAATATCTGTAGTCTCTTCCCTTAGCTTCACTGATTCAAGTGAAGACCATGGTAGGCCTTAGGGTGAATGAATAAATTAAAGCAGAAGCTGCCACGTGTCTACGTCTGCATGACTATTTAAAGTATTTGGAGCACACCACATGTCCCATCCCAATGTAACAAAAATTTCCACGTATCAGTGTTTGCATCTCCATCCTTTTCACAAGCTGCAAGGCTTCTTTCGATAAGTTTCTTAGAGTCCTGTGGATGGTGACAAGTGGCAACTATGGAAGGCTCCAATGTATTCATTTAAGAGTAGAAAAAGTGGCCACGTGTCCCCTCCAAATTTCAGTGGAAGCTAACAAGTGTCATTATCTGTGGCTTCTTTCTTCTACTTTTTGTTTTCATTAAAGACCATGGCGAGCCCCAGGTAAGTCTCAGAAGTTAGTGGAATGTGCCATGTGTCTACATCTATGCAACTAACAAGTGTATTTAGACTGTGCCATGTGTCCCTTGTGAAGATCAGTGGAGGTTGACAAGTGTCATCATCTGTGAGAGTCTGACTGAGTCCCAAATGTTTCTATGATGTCGCAAAGGCTTGAGGAAGCATATGCTACCAAGTGTCAATAGTGGAAGATGACATGTGGCACTTGTTCAAAGAGCAAAAACTACCACATGTCAAAGGAAAGGGGCACTTTCAATACAAAAGCACATATAGAGTGAAGGAATTGAAAGGGAAGATAGCCTGTTAGAGAGAGAAAGCCTGAAGGCCACTTAGAAGACCCTAAAGGGCAAGTTCCCTTTGGGAAAGGTTTGAGACTCAATCAGAGTGGCAGATACTACCAAGTGTCACATGCTGAGGCACAGTTTCAAATGAAGCTCCATGGAGTGGATGCCACCATGTGTCCTCGCCTACATCACGACATGATGACAGGCCCATGGACATCAAATTTAAAGTGACCAGCTAACCGTTAACCTTTAATAAGGAAAAGAACTATGAACACCAAATCAACTACATTCAAATGTCTGTTGATCTTTGTAGACTCAAAAGATGAACCTAGATGCATTCAAAAAAGCCTAAGGCTAGGATCAAGAGAAGGAAGAGACAAAGAGGGAAACTCAGCAGGAGTTACTACTAGTAGGTGAAGTATTTTACTGGGTAGATATTTGGGAGCTGGTAACATTTAAAGCACCATCTGCTTGTCCCCTTAGAGGTGAAGATAGAGTAGACAGTTGCGCAACTAAGTAGGTGAATGAATGAATGATTCAAGTTAAGGAGGAGGTGCTAAGAGATGAATCGACATGCCACATTTAAGGCAACTGCCCTACTCCAGTAGGGCCCTTCTTGACAAAACCAAGAATGGATCTAAGGCATTGAGTGCATTGAATAGGTCACTTCATTGGGAGAAAGTGCCAAGTCTCTCCTGGCCTCTATATAATGTAAACTCTTTCATTGTTAGCCAAGGGACATTTTTGATTACCAGAAGCAAAACTTTTCCCAAATTGAAAGGCATTACTAAGACTTTGAGCTTAGATTTTAATTCATATTATTTTATCTGAATGAGAAAATAAGTTACTTGCAGACTTTGTACTGTTATAGCTTGTGATATCTTAGGAGATTGTTCGTATGTCTGTTTCCTAAGAGCTTTCTTATCCATTTGATTTAACAATCAAAACTAGTGGAGGTGATCAGGAAGGTGTCCTGAAGGCCAACTGTGGGATGATGTTATGCCCCCACAAGTACCTTCAGTGTATTTGTATTTTTCTTTCCTGTGTAAAGAGCCTTGGGATGATGTGGTACCCCCATTGTTCTTCATTTTTCTCTCTCGGGTTGCTGGTCACTCAGCACCCCCATTACTGGTTACTTGCTACCTAAAAGATTCCTACCACCTATTGAAGAATGCTTACAAAAGAAGAAAAGTGCCTTTTAACATCACACTAAGATTTCTACTATTTAAGAAGGAATCTGGCTCTTGGCTGAAAGTTGCTTCTGAAAGAAGAGAAGTACCTTCCCCATCACCTAAGATTTCTTCCTTGTTTATTAGCATTATCTCTAAAAAAGAGAGATGGATGGTTTATCTTACCCCTGTGTCTTACTTTTTACTTATATATATAGTATATAGCCTCTGCATATTTAATAGGTAACCTCCCCTTGATGAGAGGAGAGATTTGTCCCCTATTGATGTAATAAACTTGCACACCAGGATGATCCATCTCCCTATGCTATGGTGATAGGAACTATTTTGGTCACCAGTTAGCTGGCCGACAAAATATTCACCCAATAGTTTTTGGTGACTCTGCTGGGAAAGGACAAGTAGTTTCAAGCCTCAAGCTTCAAATTGAAGTTCAACCAGTCCTTTTCCATTTTTGATTCACAATATGGCAACCCCATGCTATACCAGAAGCCAGAGGGTTCAAGGTGTTGTTGATCCTATCTTTGAGTTGGCGCAGTAAAGAGATTTTGACTTGATTTCTCCCCAATGCCAAGTTCAACGATCTAGGAGTGTCCCTCCTACCCATACTAGGACACCAACACAAGGCATAGCTATTATTTTTATAGTTAGCAGAGCCTTGCCTATCCCAGTTCTACCCAGATTTGTTATCCCTACTTTCAATAATCCTATTATGGTAGCTCAAGGCCCTTGGGATAACTCTTTTGGCCCACTTAATTTAACTCCACCACTACATGAACTTCCACAAAGCTCGAGAAATAATTTCCCCAAATTATTTGGGGATGGAAAAGTCCATCCTAATGAACACGTTGCTGCCTTCAAGATAGCCTATGGCGTGATAGGCATAGAATTTGAGGACGTGGCAGTTAGGCTTTTCATGGAAACACTGCAAGGTGTTGCTACAGATTGGTTTTACCACCTATAAGCCTGATTAGTAACTAATTGGGACACACTCAAAGCCAAATTCGAGGCTAGATTCTAGCCTACAGAGGATGTACATGCCTTGTTGGCCCAGCTCACACAAATGAAGAAGGATCCCCAAGATCTGATGAGGGATTTCATAGCAATGTTTGATAAGCTGAGGAACTGGATTCCTACTATTGCTCAGTCGGCCCCTAAAAACCTCAAATGCTTCTTCATTAACTCACAACTTCCTGAATTGAGTTTCTTGCTAAGAAGATCCGGTCACATAGATCTCAAAGCTGCTCAAGATTTGGCTACCAAAGTTGAAGATGTCCTTATCTTAGTAGGAAAGATAAGGAGGGATCCAAATAAAGGTAAATATTCTCTTTCTTTGGAATATTCCCCTTCTACCACCACTGATCTTATGATGCAAAAGCTATCAAATGAAGTGCTAGCTCTCAAAAGGCAAGTGGCACAAGGAATGTCATCCACTCCTGCATACAGAGATATACCTAGGAGGACATTTTAGATTCAGGTGTACCAAGGCAATGCTACTAGGAATCAGGGATAGTAAAATCTCCTTCCTCCTCCACAAAGGAATCTCACCCTTAGAGCACCTCCAACTGACTCAACAATTGGATATCTTGAAGCTAAATCAGACTTCTCATCCTAGCCTGAGTTGAATCTTGAAGATGATGCTAATCTCTTCACTGAGGAAGAAGAAGAATTAGCTGGCAACTCCCATATTGGTTTCCTGAACTATCAGGATGAACCCAAGAGTAAAGGCAATGCAGCTAAGGGGTCATATGTTGTATTTACCTGGTCTAAGAATCAATCAGCTCAACAAGCTGATAAAGAGAAAGCAGAGGAGCAACCTTAACCAGCAATTTCAATTGCTAAGTGGGGATCCACTCTCCCTTTCCAGCCAAAAATCTTGGTGATTACAAAGAAGGTAATTACCCTAAATTCTCCTATGTCTTTTACTTCAAATTCGCAGTCCAATTCCCCCCCTAAATCTCAAAAAGATGAGCTCTCATCCTCTGTACCTAGTTCATTTCTAGCATTTGACCTAATTGATCATATTAAGAAAACCAAGATTCAAATGTCTGAATTTGAATTCCTGCAGTCCCATCCTACATAATTAGATAATTTGGTTTAGTGTGTTAAAAACTAGAACATCCCTATTGAACAAGCAGTTCCCAAAGTGACTCATGATCCCCCAAAGGATGCATCCACTAGGAATAATCTTGTAATTTCCCCTCCTGCCGCTCCTAGTAGGACTGAACCTTTTTATGTCTCATTGCTTATAAATGGAGAGTAGTTGAATAATTACATTATCAAATCTGGAGCTTTAGACAACATCATGCCTACTAAAGTAGCAGAATCCCTTGATCTCACACTGACCAAGATGTTTGGTAGGTGCTTCTCCATGGAGAACAAATAAGTACCACTACTGGGGCAAATAAAAGATGCCCAATTTGCCTTTGCTGCCTTCCCAGACAAAAGAATCAAGATGACTATCTTGGTAACAGACATCCCAGCATCATATGGTATCCTTCTTGGGAAAAATTTATATAGGGATGTTGGTGGTGAATTGAGCATGGATTTATCAGAGGCAAGGATTTCAGTCAAAGGTGTCATGAAGAGGCTACTTCCTAAAAAGGAATTAAAATACGTAATTACTTGGACCTCAGCACTTGAAGCTCAAATCTTGTTTGAGTCTTCAGACCTAGGTAACTACTTTCTGTTTATAGATGAAGTTCACGAGGCATCTGATGAAATTCCTATAGGTGACAACCTGGAAATATAGTCAGGTGAAATAGTAGAAGAATTGGCTAAGCCCAATGTAAGTGTGGAAGAATCCCCTCCTCAGAATAAAGAAAAATCCCAAGGAAAATCGATATCGAATGAGGTATGGATTTTTGAATTCGATGGCAGTTGCTCTTCCACCGGTTCAGGAGCTAGGGTTGTGTTAATATCTCCTCAAGGAGATATTTTTCCTTCATCTCATAAGTTGTAATTCAGTAACACCAATAACACAACCGAGTATGAATCTCTTGTGCTGGGATTAAAAGCTGTCAGGGACAAAGGCATTAAGCTCATTCATGCTAGAGGAGATGCCAAACTAGGGGTTTGTCAGGTGAGGAACCTGTATCAAACCAAGAATGAAAGATTGTGTCACTACCACAATCTATTCTAGGACTAGCTTGAAGACTTTGATGCTTTTAGCATCTCTGTAGTTCTTAGAGAATTTAATAAATTAATAGATGCATTGGCTATTTCAGCTACTCTCTTGGTCCCCCAACCAAACTTCAAAGGAGACAGGTACACTATTGAGCTAGTCTTTAGATCAAGCATGCCTGATAATGCCAGTTATTGGTAGGTATTTGATAATGACAATCACAACATTGCCTTCCTAGAGTAAAAGGATAGCTTTGAACAACTGCATTTTGAAGGCAGTGAACCTTAAGAGCCTGAATTGACTCCTGAATCGATTTCAAGCACAAGTTAGGAGTTCTTGCAACTGAAAGGGAATAAAATTCCCAAAGGCCTTATTTCCCTTGAGAAGCTATTTGATAAGCATGCTAGATTCATCAAATAGTATAAAATGGATTCAAGCTCCTCCTAGGAGTTTGATCAAGTAAATTTGGGAACCAAGGCAGACCCCAAGATGGTGAACATCAAGAAGTGTTGTACTCCTGAAGAACATTTCAAGTTCACCACTTTGCTTAATGAATAAATGGATGTCCCAGCATACTCCTATGATGACCTGAAATCACTCTGGCCTAATGAAATATGACACAATGTTCCTCTTGAGGCTGATTCAACACCTTACAGGCAAAAGTCCCAGCACTATAATTCAAAAATATCAAGTACTATTTTATCAAAGATTCAAAAAATGCTAAATGCTAGGATAATCTTCCCAATCCATCATTCCACCTGGATTGCAAACATAGTGCATGTAAGGAAGAAGAATGGTGAAATTTGCCTTTGCATGGATTTTAGAAATTTGAATCAGGCATCCTTGAAGGATAATTATCCTTTTCCCATCATGGATCAAGTGCTGCAGATAGTGACAGACTCAAAGATGTTATCAATGCTAGATGGTTTCTTAGGATATAGCTACGTCAAGGTTGGTGAAGCGGACCAGCATAAGACCACTTTCACCACACCTTGGGGTACATTTTCATATAAAAGGATGCCTTTTGGCTTGATAAATGCTGGTGCCACCTTCTAAAGAGCAATGGACCTTGCCTTCAAGGATGAGATGGGTAAGTTCATCATAGTTTATCTTGATGACTTGACTGTCTTCTCTAAACATTGCCCAGATCATTCGAGCCATTTGCATTAAGTGATGGAATGTTGTCACCAGAATGGCATTTCCTTGAACCCCAAGAAGTCAATTTTTGGAGTAATAGAGGGGAAACTTCTCAGACACATTGTGTCCAAAGGAGGCATAGAGATTGACTCAGACAGAGTCAAGTCAATCCAAGAACTTTCCTTGCCCATAAGCAAGACTGTTGTTCACTCTTTCTTTGGAAAGGTGAATTTCTTACGAAGGTTCATCCCTGAGTTTGTTGAGAAGACCAGGCACATCATAAACATGATGAAAGGAAAAGTCACCTTCAGCTGGACTAAAGAAGGTAAGTCAGCCTTTGAGGATGTCAAGACTACCTTTGCCCATGCTCCAATTCTAGCCTGCCTAGACTATAGCAAAGAGTTCACTATTTATAGCTATGCTTCAGAACATATGCTTTTAACAATTCTGGTTCAACAGAATAAAGAAGGTATGGAATCTCCCATTTATTTCATGAGCTATCCTCTCAAAGCTCATGAGCTAAAGTACTCAAATATAGAGAAGCATGCTTATGCAATAGTGAAGGCTGTGAAACATTTTCATTTCTACATCCTCAATTCTTGAGTGACTACCTTAGTCCCTGATACAACAGTGAAATCTATATTGACTCAGCAGGGGTTTGGGATGAAAAGAGGCAACTGGGTTACAAAAATCTAGGAATTTGATCTAATCATCAAGAAAATGAAGTTGGTGCATGGGAAGGGGCTATGCCAACTGATTTCTAATAACAAGCTAGGAGAGACAGAACATGAAGAGCCAAAAGTGGATGACTCACCTACAGTCCTCTTTGTCTCTACCACAAATGAGTGGTATTTAGGTATTGTTCATTTCCTTAGAGTGAATGTCTTGCAAACCTATCTTATAAAGAAAGGAGGACCATCAAGCTGAAAGATACTAATTTTTTCCTCTAGGACAATGGCTTGTATAAGAGGCACCTTGATGGAACATCCCTTCACTATGTGGACAAAGAGCAATAAAGCTGACTTCTAAAGTCCTTCCAAAATTTGGCCTATGGGGGAGATTTTTCTACCTCGGTGACTGACCATAAGATCTTACGAGCCAGGTACTATTGGCCAACTCTCTTTTGAGATGCATACAAGTGGGTCAAGGGATGTGAATTATGCCAGCAGTTTGGCGCAAGGCCCAAGCTAGCTGCCCTGCCTCTCGAACTAGTGGTCATAGAGGAGCCTTTCCAGCAATGGGGAATTAAATTTATTGGTGCTATGAACCCATCATTGAGTGTTAGACATAATTATGTCCTTACAACAACAAATTAATTCACCAAATGGGTGGAAACAGTTCCAACCAAACATGCTACTTTAGAAGTAGTATGCAACTTCCTCAAAGAAAACATCATGTCTAGGTTTGGGGTCCCCATCAAAATTGTCACTAATAATGCTACCTGCTTCACTTCCTAAGAGATTACTCAATTCTACTTCTACTATGAAATTACACTCTCCCATTCCTCTAATTACTTCCCACAAGGGAATGGACAGGCTGAGTCAAGCAATAAAAACTTGGTGACTATCATCAAGAAGTTGGTAGATGACAACCAAAAGACTTGGCATAAGGCATTGGTTGATGCTCTATGGGTGGGAAAAATTACACCAAAGAGAGCAATTGGTATGTCTCCCTTCCAACTTCTTTATGGTGTAAATGCTAAGATACCAATCACATTGGAATTGCCAGCATTGAAATTGGCTAAGGCGATTGAAGATCAAACGTATGAGAGCTCATTTGAGAAGAGGATCATATGGCTTGCTGAGAAGAATGAGTAGATAACTACAGTGGTGGATATAATTGCTACCCATCAAAGTCTGGTGAAAAAGCTCTTCAACCAAAAAGCAAAGAATCATGATTTCTAGATTGGAGATCAAGTCTTGTTGTGGGACAAGAGAAGAGAACCAAAGGGGATGCATGGAAAGTTTGATTCCTGTGGAGGGGCCCTTTTACTATTCATCAACTCAACAGTAAAAATACTTTCTTGTTGAAGTATCAAGATGGCACTCTCTTTTCTCTACCTCACAATGGGCAATATCTAAAGCACTTCAAATCTTGAAGTATCAGATGAGTTCCCCTATACATATGTATATTTATATAGTCTATTGTTCTATTTTGTTCATTTTGTTTTCATTTTTTTGGAGCCTTTCTTTTTGGGTAACATGACTCCATAGCCCAATGGCACACTTTAAGGCACTGGAGATTCTAGTTTCTACTCCCCTCAGCTATTTTGATTTGTCATCTGAAGGAAGTTCCCCAATAGGAGCCATTTGTTGTCCCTAAAAAGTGATTCCTCATTTTTTAGACAACATATGACTATTTTGGTCCTGTATGGCCAAAATTGCCCCTCCCCTTTCCAAAAAATTTCTCTAAAACATTCCATTTCATTATTTTCTCAACTTTTTGGTAAAGGGAATAGTAGGTTCAATGGGTTCAAAGGCTTTTGCAGGTGAGTTCAACCAAAGGGGACTAGTTTATCGCACTTGGACACTTTCAGGACAGGTTCAACGCTTTGGTTCAACCAAAAAAGGGTCATCGGCAATCTTCTAATTAAATGAACCAATAAACTAATGAACCATTGAACCTTGAACCACTTTGGTTCACAGTTTAATGGGTTCAAGGTTCAATATCAGTAGTAAGCTTTAAACGTGTCAAGCACTTTGTCAAAGTTCAAAGGTTCAAAGTTCAACCGTTTTAAAGTTTCGTAGCCCCGAGCACTTAATGAGTCTCAAAAGCTTGAACTATTGAACCTTGAACCATTTTGGTTCATCAGTTTAAAGGGTTTAATGTTCAAATGGTTTAATGCACTGGGTTCAAAGGTTCAAAGACTACCTCAGTTATGAAGAGAAACACACGCAATATAAAGTGTCAAGTGGATGTTGCCAAGTGTCATCGGTCAACCCCCTTTATGCTTTGTTTCTTTGAATTGGCAGATGTTGCCATGTGTCCCTCTGAAGCTTGTCAGAGCCTCCAAGTGCCAATATCTACAATCTCTTCCCTTAGCTTCACTAATTTGAGTGAAGACCATGGTGGGCCCCAGGGTGAATGACTAAATTAAATCAAAAGCTACCACGTGTTTGCATCTGTAAAACTGTCTAAAGTATTCAGACCACACCATGTGTCCCATCCTAATGCAATGGAAATTACCATGTATTGGTATCTACATCTCTAGCCTTTTCATAAGCTGCAAGGCTTCTTTCGATAAGTTTCTTAGAGTCCCGTGAATGGTGACAAGTGGAAACTATAGAAGGCCCCAATGTATTCATTTAAGAGTAGTGGAAACGGCCATGTGTCCCCTCTAAAGCTCAACAAAAGCTGACAAGTGTCATTATTTTTGGCTTCTTTCTTCTACTTTTTGTTTTTGTTAAAGACCATGGCAGACCCCAGGTAAGTCTCAAAAGTGAGTGGAACGTGCCATGTGTCTACATCTATGTAGCCAACAAGTGTATTCAGACCGCACCACGTGTCCCTTGCAAAGATCGGCAGAGGCCGACAAGTGTCATCATCTGCGAGAGTCTGACTGAGTCCCAAATGTTTCTACGATGTTGCAAAGGCCTGAGGAAGTAGATGCTGCCAAGTGTCAATAGCAAAAGATGACACGTGGCACTTGTTTAAAGAGCAAAAACCACCATGTGTCAAAGGAAAGGGGAACTTGCAATACAAAAGCACATATAGAGTGAAGGAATTGAAATGGATGATATCCTGCTAGAGAGAGAAAGCCTAAAGGCACTTAAAAGACCTTAAAGGGCAAGTTCCCTTCGAAAAAGGTTTGAGCCTCAATGAGAGTGATAGATGTTACCAAGTGTCACATGCCGAGGCATAGTCTCAAATGAAGCTCCATGGAGTGGATGCTGCCACATGTCCTCACCTACATCATGGCATGATGACAGGACCATAGACATCAAATTTAAAGCGACCAACTAGTTGTTAGCCTTCAATAAGGAAAAGACCCATGAATGCCAAATCAGCTACATTTAAGTGTCTGTTGATCTTTGCAGACTCAAAATATGAACCCAAATGCATTCAAAAAAGCCTAAAGCTAGGATCAAGAGAAGGAAGAGACAAAGAGGGAAACTCAGCAGGAGTTACTACTGGTAGGTGAAGCAATTTTATGAGTAGATATTTGGGATCTGGTAACATTGAAAGCACCATCTGCTTGTCCCCTTAGAGGTGAAGATAGATTAGATAGTTGCGTAGCTAAGCAGGTGAATGAATGAGTGATTGAAGCTAAGGAGGAGGCGCTAAGAGATGAATCAACATGCCACATTTAAGGTAGCCACCCTACTCTAGTAGGGGCTTTCCTGATAAAACCAAGAATGCATCTAAGGCATTGAGTGTGCCGAATAGGTCGCTTCATTGGGAGAAATTGCCAAGTCTCTCCTAGCCTCTATATAATGTAAACTCTTTCATTGTTAGCCAGGGGACCTTTTTGATTACCAAAAGCAAAACTCTGCCTAAATTGAAAGGCATTACTGAGACTTTGAGCTCAGATTGTAATTCAAATTATTTTATCTAAATGAGAAAACAAGTTACTTGCAAACTTTGTGCTGTTATAGCTTGTGATATCTTAGGAGATTGTTTGTATGTCTGTTTCCTAGGAGCTTTCTTGTCCATTTGATTTAACAAGCAGAACTAGTGGATGTGATTAGGAAGGTGTCCTAAAGGCCAACTGTGGGATGACGTTATGCCCCCACAAGTACCTTTAGTGTGTTTGTATTTTCCTTTCCTATGTAAATATCCTTGGGACAATGTGGTGCCCCCATTGTTCTTCATTTCTCTCTCTTGAGTTGCTGGTCACTCAGCACCCCTATTATCAGTTAATTGCTACCTAAAATATTCCTACTACCTACTGAAGAATGCTTCTAAAAGAAGAGAAGTGCCTTCTGACATCGTACTAGGATTTCTACAATTTAGGAAGGAATCTGGCTCTTGGCTAAAAGTTGCTTCTGAAAGAAGAGAAGTACCTTCCCCATCACCCAAGATTTCTTCCTTGTTTATCAGCATCATCTCTAAAAAAAGAGAGATGGATGGTTTATCCTACCCCTGTGTCTTACTTTCTGCTTATATATATAGTATATAGCCTCCGCATATTTAATAGGGAACCTCCCCTTGATGAGAGGAGAGATTTGTCCCCTATTGATGTAGTAAACCTGCACACCAGGATGACCCATCTCCCTATGTTGTGGTGATAGGAACTATTTTGGTCACCAGTTAGCTGGCTGACAAAATATTCACCCCACATAGCCAAAACATTATATGCTATAAATAGTTCAGTAAGAGGTTAAAGAGATGAATCACACCTTAAATTAGTAAGTGTGTCTAATTATTATGAGACTCTAAAGGATATGGAATCCAAGCTTAAATTTATAGCCATTACTACAATAAATAAGACTTATGCACATTTTAATATAATACATAACCACAAAAAATAATACCTTATTGGAGTGGCATAAAGAGATGCACACCCTAGTGAAATAATTTTTTAGTCATGAGCAATGGAAAATGCATATTTTTAAGGACATTAGAGTCACTAGCCTTTACATGCCTCTGGGATAGTTTGTCACAAGTCTAATTGTTGGGAACCTACTCTAGGTAGTTGTTCACAACTTTCTAGTTGAAATATAAGGGTTTTTGTATAACACCAATAAACAAATAATTCAATTAATAAATTTTGTAAAATAAAATGTGGAAAAAATAGATACACTCAATGTATAATTAAAAGCCTCTATGATCATCCACATAAAATTGATGGCTAGGCTTCCCCATTTATTTAGAAGGTTCATCATTGACTATGAAATAATCAAAAAAGATTTTGATTAAGTTATTATCTATATCAAAAATTAGAATCACTGAAGAATAAAAATATTTTAGTGTGTGCATCATCTATCCCTTCTCAACCACCGACTCCTTAGTCTTAGTTTTTGGGGTATACATTAATGCAAACATCAAAGTGGACCATTTTTCTTACAATTCTAGTCACAGTGAAATCAGTGCCCCCATTCACAACAATTAAAATTCTAGTGGGAATAATTATAATGATGACATCAATGCTTGTTGCTTTTATGAACCCATGATATCTCTTCTCTTTACTTGTTTAGTAGTTGTTATGGATGTATATGATTTGTAAGTGATCTCGTGAGCATTTTATTTTATCCCACATTCATGGGAAGTAGTAGTTTCTTAGATTATAATTCATATATAAGTTTTAATGCCAATGAAGGCATCAACAAATTTATTGTATTGAGCTTGCTCAAAGGAGGTTGTCCCTTCAAAGTGGTCTGTGATCAATATAATCTTTTCAGTGCTTTTGTTCATTTTATAATTCTATCATTTCATGCATTTTTAATAAATTGTTGCATGAGGATCCTCTCATCTGGTATCAAAGTGCTTTCCAGGGCCAACTTTTTTTCTATAAATTTTAAAATCCATTCTCCTACATAATTTATTTATAGTATTTTTTCTCAAAAATTCTTAACTTTATTCTACTTCATAACTCTATTCTACATCACAATAATCTTTTTTAGATTAGGGTACAACCTAACCACATAACTATGGGAAGTGCTTGGTTGAAATCCCTAAAATTCATTATGAATATTACCATAGGAACCTCAAAGTAGTTGGCCCATTGAGAGGATATGTTAGCAAACAAGTAATGACCCCTTCTTGATTGAGTAGTTACCATCCATGAGGAAAAACAAAAGTTACCACTGAGAGATACATCCATGGCCAAATTTTTTTTGGAGATTGGTACTCACTTAGATGGCATTGGTGGCTAGAGTGATATCTTTAACCCCTTAGATAACCATTGAAACTATGGGCCCATTTATATTAGTTTTAAAATATGAATGTGGAGTATCAAAAAACTTGCCATATCAAATCTATAAACTTGTCATACCATTTTTATCATATTACCAACAGAGTATCAAAAACCACCATATCATATCTTCTATATCATATCAATAGCCTTGCCATACCAATAGAGTATCAGAAAATTGCCATAATAGATCTACAAACTTGTTTCATCATATCTCTCCATTTATAGCTATGTTGATCCTCAAAATTGATTTGGACACCTAAAATTTTATTCCCTACATTTTCTTACTTGAGGTCCCATATCCTAATTCCACTCCTAATTCCCACAAATCTCAATTTTCATTTTTTTGGGGTTTTTCCATAACTTTTTTTTCCATTTGCCTCAAAAAAATTTCACTATGTTCATTGTCTCTTTCCACTCATTTCTCCCTATTTGAAAAATTTTCTATTTTTTTCATTTTCACTCCTAAAATTGCCCTTGCCTTCATCAATCATACTCCTATGCAAAAAAATTATTAAAAACCCCTTTATCCCTTCCATTTTTTACCCAAATTCAAAACTTTCCTTACTAAACATGTTTTAACTCTAGTTTTCCTATCCATTTCAAAAATAAACTCTATTATTCAGGTCATGATAATAACCTAAAAAGGATAAAAAAAACATGGAGGATGAAATCGCCACCCTCAAAACCCACATCAAAGATCTTGATGAAAAAAATCTTGGCCTCGATCTTCAACATACCACCATGAACAACAGATGACATCTAGAGTCTTCTTCAGACACTGGGTTTTCTTCTTCCAGAACTTATTATGGGTTGAAACTTAATTTTCCTTGATTTAATAGTGCAAAATAACTAGATGGATCTATCAGGTAGAATAATATTTTAGTTTGCATAATACTTTTGATGCCAATAAGGTTTCACTTGCATCCTTTCACTTGAAACTTGAAGCCCTTCAATGGTATCATTGTTATACCAAGGCTCATGATGAACCCATATAGACTAATTTTTATACCCTCACTTTGTAATGGTTTGGCCCTACTACTTTTGATGACTTCACTAGAGCACTCACTAAACTTCACCAAATAGGAATAGTGAAAGAATATCAAACAACATTTGAAAAGCTAGCCAATCACACATAGGGGATTATCTGATGAATTCTTTAGGAGTTACTTTGTTAATAGACTGAAGGATGTAATTCAATTTAAGGTTAAAATATTCTAGCCTAGCATGATGATGGAAGCCTTAAGGTTGGATAAGCCGGTAGAGGACAAGATCACAGCTCAAAATGATTCAAATCTAATTTTGTTCCATATAAAAATATAGCTCCATAATTATCTCAAACAATGTCAGCCCCCAGAACTACTCATATCACGCGTTTGATTGAAGCAAAGATGCAAGCCCATAGAGAAAAATTACTATGTTATAATTGTGATGATAAATTCACTTGGGGAAATCGATGTGTCGAGCAAAATCTCTACCTATTGGATGTGAAGTCTCCACCTAAAACTAAAGATTTGGAATATGTTTAGGGTATAATAAATGATCTGGAAGACGCTCAATTGATTTTGAAACCTAATTCTCAAAAATACCAACCAGAGATCTCTCTTCATGCCTTAGCAGGAGTCACTACCCCAAAAATCATGGGGGTTAAGGGTTACTTCAAGAATATCCCTCTCACAATACTCATTGATTTAGGTAGCACTCATAACTTTATTGACCCTCAGATTGCCAAACTAGCTGATCATTTTATCCATCCTTGTTCTAACTTTGAAGTCATGATTACCAATGGGGCAAATTACCTTACAAAAAGAAGTGTCAGAATAATTAATTTTATAATTTTGTTATTTTGTGCATTTTTAATAACTTGTTGTAGGAGGATCCTCTCAGTTGCAATAAAAATGACAACTTGGGATTTAAAAATGTAATATTCATCTTTAATAGGTACTACATCAACACTGTAGGTAGTTTTTAGGTAGCATTGTATGTTTGAGTTATGACTTGAGTATTTTTTGTCTATCTTTATATTTTAGAGTTCTGATAAACATGTATTATATGTATTAAATTATATGCATATATTGTAAACATGCATTTATATGCATGAATTTTGACATGATCTTGATATATAAAATATTAAATTTAGACTTCACTTGAAAGATGAGGTGTACCCAAACCAAGGTCATTTATACTTGTAAACTCCTCATTATAAAATGAGGAGAATTTTTAACAATTAAAGTGAATAAGGAATTATGAGTATTATTCCAAAAGTTTGTCTTGATATGCATTTCTCTTCTAAACCTTGTATGTCATTAAGGAAGTTCCAACATATTGGTATTTTAGTTATTTAGGTTGTGAATAAGTTATTTAAATACAATTATTTAGTTTTAATTCTCTTTGCTTTTTAATCATAATATCCCACTAGAGATATTGTGCGATAACAATCAAGTATTGGTAGTAATCTTTGGTTATGAACATTAAATTTATTGTATATATTTATTTTGGCTCCTAACTATGTTTGTGTGTTTTTTGTGCTAATAAAAATTTATAATATGAATTATTTCTCATTAACTTGTCCAATGCATAATAGAAGGACATATTTGGAAGGGTTTCAACCATCTTTGATTCACAAACCTTTTTTTTCCCCTAACTTTCCCTTCTTTTATACTTCTTTTTTTCTAGTCCATTTTAGGTTAGAATCCACCTATCCACCTCAAGAAAACTTATGATTTATTTTGGAATCAATTTCATCCAAACCATCTAAGGTATATAAACCATTTCTCACTACTATTCCACCACAGGGTTATTTACAAAATTGAATACCCTATAAATTGTGCCTAGGAGTGAAATTCTTCACTGGTCCTAAAATGTTAGAGGCTACTTGATAGGATTTTGTAGTGTGGATAAAATACACATCACTACCTTCATGAAAAATTCAAAGAACATTTTAAGTATCATCACATGTAAGACAATGTAATAAAACTTTGTCTTTATTTATATAAAATAGAAAAAAATTAAGTGAAATAAAATTTAAAGATTGTAATCTGAGAGTTATTTTTTAACATTTATCTAACATGTTAGGGCAATTTTGATTTTAAAATCAATAAACAATATCATGGTATCGATATTTTTATGAAAGTAAGTAATTCTATTCTTCATTTCAAGGCCAATTTCAAACTTTTGAATGATATCAACAAATTTTAAAGCTAGAAAACATAGTTTAACATTCAAGTTATCACAAATAGAAAAAACTAAGACATTAACATCAGAAGTCACATTTTGAGCAAGATGTTTAGTAAGTCATTTTATTCAATTGTTATAGAAGATTAAAATTCAAGGTTATATTATTAGAATTTTAAAATCCACTTATCTAGCCTTTCATAAATTATGGGTGGTTTAATATTTTAAGAATATTCGTGTATTATTCCTAATTTAGTTAAAGGGTTTGAGTAGTAAAATCAGTAAAAAATATGCAATAATTAAGATACTAATTTGTATAATTTAATTACAATTTGAAATTTTCTAAAAATAGTAATAAGGGAAAGAAAATAATACTTATCTAGAAAGTAATTGATACAACTGAGATATAGGCTAGAATTCATTGTGTAAGATTAAGACACTATCACAAATTAGGATATAACCTTCATTTTATGATTGGATAGGAGCACCAAAAACATGACACCCTGGGATCCGATATTATATTCCTATTCTACCACTATTTTCCAAGAGACCTAAGCTTTTTGAGTTTTTTTCACTGTGTCTATGAAACCCTACCTATGAAATTTTAACTATTGGTTGTCTATAGAACTCCTTGTAGAGCTGATTTTATCTTCAAAATCTAGAATCTATTATGCTTTAACTAATTTTAAGAAAGAGGAGGGAGTGGGGGGTAAGTGTGTGTAAGATTTACTAAATGTGTATCCATAACTCTTGTGTGGGCATGCTACCTACATACTAATACTTGAAGAGGGATCAAGCCATATGTAGTTCTCCCACTTGATATGCTTTATGCAATAGTGTGTACGAAGATGTAAAATGCTAAATTGAGTGTGATTAAGGTGACTAGGGACTAGTATAAGGATTTGAACAAGATATAAGTGGTATTGGATGGTTTTATGTAGAGAATAGGGAAATATGCTTGAGTAGTCTTGCTTGTATTCTTGATTGCTTTGTGATATTTACCAATTCCTTCTAAATTAATTTTTAATAGGATTTTATAGGGATATATTGGTCATGGATTAGATGTATTTATGTTAGACCAATAAGAAGTTGGACATGAACTATAAGGAAATGACCATTTGGGATAGAAATGTGATTGGACAAGAGTTCCAAAAATAGGACACCTTAGGGTTCGATGCTATAGTCCAAGTTAGGTGCTATAGTCATGAGCTGACAGGACTTAGGGGGATGGATCTATCATGGAAAGAGTAGTTTGAATCAGTTGGGATAAGTTTTAGAAGGCTATAGATGACTAGGAATCAATGAAAATATGAATATAAGGGTCATGAAAGTAAGTAGGAGGTACTTATGGGATGGATGTCATAAGTCACACTCAAATTACCAATTTTCACATTTTATATGACTACATTTTCTCCCCTTTATTATAGTGATGTAAAAAATCAAAATATTAGGATAAAGGAAAAATAGAAAGCATACTTGAACTTACTTACAATGGTGAAGCTCATGAAACTATTATGATATTGGGTGTGCATGTTGTGAAGTGTGAATCTGTAAGAGAAAATAAAGAGTAGATCAGTTCTTACTAGATACGCTATATCTAAAATAAGAATGTACAAAGCTGGGTAAGAGAGAGAGAGGAAGAAAATGGAATGAATACACCTCACTGGGTATGTAAACTAATACAAAACCTATTGTGATTCTGAGTAATGTTAGATGATGTTGAGTAATACTCGATGATGTTGTACCAAGAGTAATATCATGAATGGAGCTGAGTGCTCAATTCCCCAAGAGTGGCTCAAGAACGCAAAGGTTGGTCATTTGGCTCCATCATCTACCACCAAGTGAAGCTAGGTGGTCATATGTGTGTTGATCAATTTTTGGACTGTGTATCTAATCCCTCTAAATAGGTGGCTCAAGAATACAAAAGGCTAGTTAGTCCTTTGGCTCCATCATTGCCTTGTGAAGTGAAGCTATAAATTGATAATGATATGATTATGTGTTGTATGAGATGGTTATTAAATGCCATGAATATTATATAGTCTAAAAATGTTAACATGGATAGTTTAATGTATGCTAGAAACTAGGCCACTCTTGGCCATTTTGAGAGATGGAGATTAGGCTTGTATGAAAGCCTCTCTAAAAATGGGTACTAGGCTTATATGAAATCCATTATGAAATGTAGAGGTTAGGCTTGTATGAAAGACACTTTGAAGTGATTCCAACCAGTTGAAGATGGATTAAGGTATGCAACTATTGAGAATACATAGGTAATATGTTAAACTCAAAAAGAAAATAAAAAATATATGCCATGCATATTACCCCTAATCACTAGTGTCTGGGACATGGATATTGATCTAGAATTTATACCAACTACCATATTTGAAACTAGAAGTAAGAGCCATCATGCCACACATAATTCCCCCTATATCTAGATTCTTTGAGCAAAAGTGTACTAAAAATTACTAATTTTGAACTGGTCTAAAAGTGTAAAACTATAGCTAGACCTACTTTTCTACCTACTTCTAGAAAATCTAGTTTTTTGGTTATTTGGATAAGAGAATCAAAAATAGGACACCCTAGTGTTCATCACTATTGTCCATGTCTAGCATTGTTGTATTTTTCTAAAACTAAAAACTATTCTAGAATCGTCATTGTTTTTTTGGTTTGTTCTACTTGGTTTGACCTTTGATTGTTGTTCTGAGTGTTCTAAAATTAGTTTTTTAATTAGTAGGAGCTCTAATATTTGTGTAAAACCCCTTGTTTATTGCCCCCTCTTCTAAGGGTAGGAATAAAGACCCTATAATGACTGTCATCAGAAGAAAGAGCCTTAAAAGTGTGTTATGTTATGAAATACATGATATGGTAATGATAATCAACAAGATATCTCAAGATATAACATAGTTTGTAATGAGAGATTGTTAGATCAATAGGGGTATGCCTAGATAGATATAATTATGTAATAACATGTGTAATGTAATGAATTAGAACTAGAATTTCAGTTAGTTTTTATTTGTTAGTTATTATTTGTCATGAAGGGATGGAACATGATGTCCATCATGGCATCTAAGAAAGCAAGATAATGCATGATGTAGATAATGGAATTATAAATAATTGAAAAACAATCAAGAAACAAGCATATAAAGTAAGAATCAAGAAGCATAAAAGAATGGCCAAGGGGCCAAGAAAATAAGGGACATGGGCATGTCACTCAAACTAAAAAACAAGCTTACAATGCAAATGCCACATACACATACAATTGAAACAAGAAAGGTTGGTACAAGGGCCATAGGCACATAAAAGAGTACAAGCAAAGAACATTGAAAATTTTAATAAGACACACATAAGAGTAAAATAAATGGACATTACAAAATTTCCTAAAGCACATATAGGAGGCAAACATTAATTAATAAATGCAATCACATACAACTATGTAAAGAAAGAAATAAAAGCATGTAAATACTAGGAATACAATCGCATCTAACTAATTAAATCAAGAAGTTAAAGTATGCAAGACATGGAGTACAAGACTAGGTATATGCTAAGAAATACACAAGTACTATATACTAGTGAAATATTAATAGAGTAATATGTGTAAGCTAGTAATTAATTACATCAACATGATAACTAGAGTGTGTGGTGTAGGAATGACATAACATGGATGGTGTACTCATGTAGAAGATGCCCTGAGTGGATAAATATATTGATGTATGTCTCAAATGTATAAGCTGTATGCCCCCTCAATGGGTAGAGTGAAGCAATCAAGGATGTAGATGTCACTGCACATGCTCAAAGAAGATAAAGTGAAGCATGGTAATGTAGATAAATTGACAAATAATAGCATAGAACAAAAAAATTTAAGTCTAGCATGGTAGTGTAAATGTAAATCATGGAGAATTCATATAATTTAAATATTTTTGATATTTTTAATTATTTGAATGTTTTTTCATTTTGAAAATTTGTATTATTTTTGTATTTTGATATATTTGAATGTTTTTTTGTATTTTGACATATTTGAATGTTTTTGTGTTTTTGATATGTTGTAATGTTTTTGTATTTTTAATATAAGATATGTACAATGAAACATAGAAACTATGTAAAGGTAAAATTGAGAAGAGATGATACTAATCAATGAGTCTCATGAGAAACTCCCTATCATGGTGTCCTATATCAAGGAGAGGAATCATGCATGATCGTGAAGCATGATGGAAGGGTTGAGATGGTGGATCTAAAAGCTATGTATGTTATAAATGTTCTAAAATCTCTGAAGTCAAAACCAACTATGGGTTCCTCCTATAGGTTTTTTAAGTGGATGCAATTGTAGGGTCCTTAGGGACCCATCTGGTAGTAAGAGAAACTCTCTAAATATGTGATATGTGAGTAGATATATGAGATATGAATGATACTTCCCTGGGTGTGAACATTGTAGCTAGAAGCTATCTAGAATCTTAAATATGTGGAGGTGTATGAACTCTCTATGTTGGAAATGGATGCCTCAATTATGTTTGAATCAAAACTAGAGGAGGAACTATAACTAGTGGTAAAACTAGAACTGATGGTGGAACTAAAATTGGTGACTATACTATAGAACATGAATTTGAAATGGGGAGTGGTAACTGATATGGAACTCCACCAACTATAAAAACTTGATTAGTGTGAATTAATTTCATTCGTCTATGAACTATAAAAGGTACTGCTTGAAGTTTTTGAATCTATGGTTAACTAAGTAACATATCAAAAACTCCTACACTAGGAATAATAGTGAATGGTGTGGTCATGTGTGTTAGATCAACCTATAGAGGAAGTATAATATCATGCAATGAAATTTGAATGTGCCCACTAAATTTGTTAATAATTATGTCTGTCAGGGTATTATCCTGATCTAAATATCCCAAATGCTACGATAATGCCATAGTGCACATGTTCACACTAGATCCATTATATATGAGAACACTATGAATAGGATGATTATGAATGTAAGTTTTGATAAAGAATGCATGATAATTTGAATCATCCTTGATTATCTTCTAGTTTGAGAAGGAGATGGAAGGTCTAGCTAAAACTTTGGAAATGTGTACACCATCATGTTTCTCAAAGGATGTAACTCAACTAAAGGTGCCCTGTATGTATCTAGTGTGGGATGTGTATGATATGCATGGTAAACCCATAATGTGTCCCCTATCTCTTGTTTAGAATGTTTTATAAAGGGATCTGAGAATATTTTCAAATATTTATCCTATGTTTACTTTGCCTAAGGAGGCTCAACTAAAGTGCCAAGATCAATATGATTGTCATCTATCAAATCTTGTATCTTGTATCTCAAATTGATGTATATATTTGTTGTATGGCTTGGTTCCCTATGAAACTCATAAAATTCATGTTGATCATATCCCCATGAAAGAGGCTTTATTGGGTCAAATTCTCAAATAGGAGGGAGAGATATGATGTTATATTATAATAGCTATTGTAAAACTCTAGCTGGATAAACTAGTAGATTGATAAAGGTTTACCGAGGAGGTGTTGATAAAACCACATGATGAGGGGCTCAAAAGCCACATTAATTATTGATTGATTTTGACTCTTGCTTTCATTAACTTTGACTTTCTATGGGACTTTGTTATTACTCTTGTTTATTATTTCTAAGATACTTATATACTTGAGTTTGCCCATTGAAATTAGTTTGACTTCTAATTCCTTTAGTGTTTGACATAATTTAGTGAAGGAAGAGAATATTTTCAACATAATTGATTCATACAAAGCTGGTACAAGACTCCATTTGAAGAGATCTTATAACTATTAATCAGCCATGGGGATAGTCATCTTAGCTAAAATAGTCTTATATCAAAGAACATAATGTATGAGATGCTCATTTTACCTTTATTTCTATTATGTAACTTGGGCATATGAAACCTTATCATGATTTTTGATGTTAAAATGAGCTAGGAACATGTCAGCTAAAGGATTGAATGCATTGATTGAATGATTAAGTATATTATAGAACCATTATAAAGCATAATCATTTAAGCTCTATGGAAATAGCATGCTACATGAAAAGCTCTCAAATGTGTCTCTAGATCACCCTTGCCATGATATAGAGTAAGCTTGAGTTGAACAAAACCTTGTGGTAAGGGTGTAGAATAAATATGATGTGCCAATGGTATATGTAATAAATTAAAAGAATCAAAATCTTGTGTAGGTCTAGAGGCACCTTTCTCAAGATGGATCACCTTAGATTGAAGAGATGTTATCTCTTGCACAAGGGATACCTCATTAGGAAACAAAGATGTACTAGCTATAATTGGTGGCATAGAGGTAGGTTAGGCTAATATAGGGGGTTGTTGAGACGTAGTTCCCCTTGTAGTGTTATTTTAAACTAGTTTCTTTGAAGGAATGAAAGATTTAACTTATTTATCTTTTTTTATTTCTATGATAGATTGTAACATAAGAGTATGATCTCGAGGCTGGTCCCTGAGTCTTTCTTGAAAACTTTGTAGGATCAAATCTTTGTTAACGACAACTTCATTTTCAATAATAAGTGGAAGTGTATCATGAATTAGATGTGGTGGGATATGAACATCAGTGTTTTTATCATCAATTTTATGCTCATATTTCTCATTATCAAAATTATCCTCATTGAAATTAGAGTAATATGGATGTGTAGAATCTATAACAGGAACTTGAGCTAGTTGTTTATCCATGGTATATGGTTGAGTTGAAGGTATATGGGTAAATTCAAGAGGGTTTCCACTAAGTCTTACACTTCATATTGAAGGAAAATATATAAGGATCTTAGGTGGCATAAGGAAAACAACTTGGATAATAGTAGAAAAGATTAAATAGATATAATCTAAACAAGGAACTAAAATATGCATAAAAAGGATACGAAGCTCTCACACATGTAAGGTGATATATCAAGAATAAATGGGACCTAGTGTATACATCTAGGGTTTGAAATATGATTATTTATAAAATTAGTATGAAATTTTGAAATTTAAAGTGAATTTATAAGTTAGATATGCAAGTAAAAAATTCAAAATTTATTACAATATTTATGAGTTAACATGACATAGTATGTGCCACTAGGGTTTTAAAAAATAAATATTTTGGAAAATTACTATTGAATTTGAAATTTGAAGTGAATTTTTGGTTTAAATATGGTAGTAAAGAATTAGGAAATTATTGGAAAATTACTAGGACCTAGTATGGACAATTAGGGTTTGAAATAAAATTATTTTAAAATTACTATGAAATTTTAAAATTTAATAGTAATTTTTTATTTTATTATGTAGGTAAAAAATCATAAAAATATAGAAAAAAATAGTAGGAAATTTACCCTAAGGTTTCTAAGGTTTTTATGCACAAACGAAGTAAAGCAGGTTCACCAAATGGTTTAACCTTTTAGGAACATTCATGTATTATTCATAATTTAGTTAAAGAGTATGAGTATTAAAATTGGTAAATAAATATGTAATAATTAAGCTATTGATTTGTATAATTTATTTCAATTTAAAATTTTCCAAAATAGTGATAAGGGAAAGAAAATAAGACGTAGTTGGAAACTAACTAATACAATTGAGATAGAGGTTAAAATTCATTGTGAAGGACTAAGATACTTTCAAAAATCAAGATATGGCCTTCATTTTATGAGTGGATAGGAGCACCAAAAATAAGATACTTTGGGCTTTGATTTTATAGTCCTATTCTACCATTGTTATCTAAGAGACTTGAGCTTTTTGGGTTTTGTTCACTATGTCTGTGAGACTTTGCCTATGAAATTTTGACTATTAGATATCCATAGAACTCCCTGAATATCTGATTTTATCTTCAAACCCTATAATCCATTATGATTTAACCAATTTTGAGAAATATGGGGTGGTTAATGTGTGTAAGATTCACTGAATGTGTATCCATACCCCTTGTGTGGTTACGCTACCTATATACCCATACTCCGAAGAGGTATCAAGCCATATGTAGTTTTCCCACTTGATGTGCCTTATGTAAGTGTGTATGGAGATGTAAAATTATAAATTGAGTGTGTTTGATATGACTAGGTACTAGTGTAAGAATTTAAATAAGCTAGAAATGGTATTGGATGGTTGTATGCAGAGAATAGGGATATATGCTTGAGTATTCTTTCATACTTTGTGATATTTTCCATCCCCTTATTAATGAAATTTTGATGATATTTTATAGGGATATATTGGTCCAAGGTTAGATGTATTCACATTAGACCAATAAAAAAGGGACAAGAATTAGAAGGAAATGATTATTTGGGCTTGAAATGTGATTGGATAGGAGCACCAAAAATGGGACACCCTAGGGTCCAATGCTATAATACAAGTTGGGTGATAGATTCCTAAGTTTACAAGACTTATGGGGATGGATCTATCATAGAAAGATCAGTTTGGCTCAACTAGGATCATGTCTGGAAGGCTATGAATGACTAGAAATAAGTGAAAATATGCCTATCAGGGTCATGAAAGAAATCATGAGGGACTTATGGGATGGATTTCATAATTCACACTCAAGTTACCATTTTTTCATTTTATATGACTACAATGGGTTTCTTTAGTAAATAAAACAAAACATGTATGTTCAAACGTACTATCAATTTTTTATTATTAAAATATATTTAAATTTACTCAATGGTTAAAAAAATGAAAGTATATTTTTTTGATTAATAGATACTCTATTTTATAAATTTTAAGTACTTTTATCATAATAATAATTGAGTATTTCAAAATGATTATGATTTTATTGAGCAATGACAATACCTAGTACCTTACCGGTTGTATTAATGTACATGATGAAAGGATTGTATAAATGTGATTTTGAAGGTATATGAACACTCGTTACTGAATTTTTTAATTCATCAAAGGATCTATATCTAATCCTACATCACACATATAACTCTCTTTATTTAATAAAAATCTATATTGGATTAGCTTTATCAATAAAATCTAAAGTAATTTTATGTAAAAGTTGATTTTTATAAAGAAATACTTTAAACTAGATTGGTCTTGAAGGAAAGGTAGTTATTTTATACCTTTGATGTGATGAAAATTTATATATATTTCATTATTATATATTATGTGACTTAATATTTTAACTTTGGTCACACACAAAAAAATGGATTTAATGATATCCCATATTTCCTACACCTAATAAAGATTGTAGATAAGTGATCTAAGTGTTTATTTATTTTCTTACAATGAATAAAATGATCATCTAAGAAAAATTGAATTATAATACAAATTAAATCATCAAAATATACATGCAATTCTTTTTTGAAAGTGTCATCTACATTGTTATTCCAAAAGATATTTTATTAAAAGCAAAAGTGCCTCTATATGTAGTGAAAGTAGTATGCCTATATTATAGATTGAAAAAAACTAGTTATAACCCAAAAATCATTATAATAATGACATCATTTTGAAATTAGTAACTTTTTATAAAATATGATGTATATGTGTTAAAATAAAATTATTTTAAATACTAGCATGATTTAAATCTCTAAATTTAACATAAAGATAAATATCACCATACTTATTACAAATTGGGTCAAAGACTAACTACCCAAACATAATATCTAAATGGATAAATAAAATCACCATGAATTATTTTATTGTGTGGAGGAAGTGTAAATTAAATCTAATTTAATATAAAAATAAAGGTATATATCATCCAATTTGTCCCATTATTACTAGTTATTTTTCTAGTAGTATTGTAAGCATGATTGATGACAAAATATGTGTTGAATAACTTCATTTAAATATTGTTATTTTTCGTTTGTGAATATATGTAATAAAAATAGAGATAAAAAATTTTATATATATTTTCCAATAATAACTATGGAACCACAATATTGTACCATTCTTTAATAGCAAACATGACTAAAATTAACCAATTACAATAGAACTTGCATGAAAAGTGAATGTTAAATTAATACATTACTTTAAAAATAAGTTCAATAAAAATATATTATTAAAAATAGACTCTAAGATAAATAAAAATAGACACAATAGATTAATTTTAACTTATTGATAAGGTATGGTCATTATGTAATATGTCTTTCTTAGAAAGTAAGAAACACATGACACTAAACAAACTAGGCACCCCAATCCCTATAACTATGAAATTGACTAAAAAAATTTTAATTTTAGTTAAATAAGCTATAATAAGTGTTCCCACATTTTGGGGATGAATTGATAAGGATTAGACACATTCAAATAACTACACTCTAACAAACACTTCTAGTTATTTTTTAAGAAGTTTCTAAAATGTGTCTAAAATTGATAAAACAAATAATCTAAGAGAACAATGAATTAAATATCCATCATAAAAAATAAAAAATAAAATTACATAAACTATAAATTTCTAACATTCGAATCATTCTCAACATTCCCCCTTTGATGCAAAGAGTATAAATTCCTACAATCTCCTACAATCTTTCATGAATCTTTTTCAACATTCCCTTGGTGAAAATATCAAAAAATTAATTTTTAATTCTCACATACTCAATGAAAAAAATATTTTTCAATGACCAAGTCTCTAAATAAATGATGTTTGATATCAATATGCCTGGTTCTAGCATGGAAAATTAGATTCTTAAATAATAGTATTGCCCCATTGTTATCACAAAAAAAATATGTTGGCTCAATTTGAGCCTCTCTGAAATTAGATAAGAGTCTTCTCAACCATATTAATTATGTGAAATGTGATGTAAGGGTTTTATATTTAATTTAAATATAGGATAATTTAAATTTAGTTTGTTTTTTTGAAGACCATAAAACCAACCCGCTTCCCAATGTGAAGCAATAACTTGAAGTTGACTTCATGTCATCAAGAGATCTTTCCCAATCTAAATCTATGTATCCAATCAAACATAATGAAATTTTTAGTTTTAAATTAATATAATTACATATTACATATATGATAATTATCTTCATTGTGTATAAATGTTTGAATGAAGGTCTACCCATAAATCTAGAAACTATTAAAACCCCACAATTAATATCATGTCTTATCATAGTGAGATACATCAAGCCTCCCACCATGGTCATAAAAGTATTTTTATCAGTTAAAGACTCCCATCCTCTCCCATTATATTTTATCTACTTATAATTGGAATGTCTATAGGCTTATAATCTTGAATATTGTACTCATTTAACATGTATTGGGAATATTTGGCTTGACAAATGAATACTTCCTCTTTCTTTTGATGGAATTCCATACCAAAAAAATAATTTATTAATAAAATATCAATCATTTAAAATTCTAATTTCATCAATTCCTTTAATATATTCAACATATTCATAGAGATAACTATAAATATCAAGTCATCTACATAAATACAAACATTTAACACATTAGAACCAACTATTTGTATGTAAAGAGTTGGTTTATTTTGACTTGTTACAAATCCTTGATTCTATAACCATCTATAAATTCTTTATTACCAAGATATTGGATCTTGATTCAACCTATAAAGAATGTTATTAAAATTATATACCAAAAATTATTTACCCTTTACTTGAAAATATAATGGTTGCCCCACATATACTTCTTAAATCACTCCATTCAAGAATACAATTTTGACATCTATTTGATTTTACATCATTTATGAGTAGATACACCAATAATTAGTATCATAGTATCTCAATGTTCCATGGGTACATTAGTTGTCTTATAGTCAACCCATATGTATGTGTAAACCTTTTTTCAACTAGTTTAGATTTTAGCTTGTCAATTGTACCATCACTCTTGTGTCACGACCCAAGTTATTATGGTCAAGGCTTTGTGTGAATAAGTCTTCTATAGCTAATATGTTAAAAATTTTGTATTATTTAGATCCTCATAAAGGCATTAAGCATGAAATTATAAAAATAACTAAAAATATTAATTACCAAGGTTTAAATTAAAGGATTTAATTTAATATATATTATGATTTTTCAATAGTCCATGAACGGAATAGGTTTATATTTAAACCAAATATTACTAACATTGGAAATTGATTTTTATAAGAATAAAAATATGATAAATATCATATATATTATCATTATTATTATTATTATTATTATTATTATTATTATTATTATTATTATTATTATTATTATTATTATTATTATTATTGACCAATAAGTCATTTTTGGAGAAGTCCGAATAGGGTTTCTATCTTTTGAAAGAAACTTCTAGAAGAAGCGGAATGAGGGGGATGTCATGGTAGCTAGAAGTTTAAGCTACATAGTAGCCATGCCAAATGTTGGTAGTATAAGAATGATAGAAATTAATGTTAGTCATGGGAAAGCTACAGGTGCATGATAAATCTTCTTAGGGACACCATGTGAAGCCATTGGGATACATGTCTTTACCTACAAAACTCATTACTATTACTTGCATTTCAAAAAAGAGTATTTAGATATGAAAGGGTACTCTCAAGAAGATTTTTATGGTGTCATGAAATGAAATAAGATGGTGGAAAGACTCTGGTTGGTAGTCCAAGGTAATGATTTTAGGTAAGTTACCCTCCTCTTCTTAAATAATTTTGTATTCTGATTTAAATTGTATTGTAGTAATTTGTAAATTTTCTTGTTGAGATATAGGACTTTATAAGCATATATAAACATGCATATATGAGCCTCTAAGTCAATAATTATTAGGGGTATTTAGGTTATAATTATATAAATTTGATGGATTACCTAGTAAAAATGAATAGGAGGTGCAGTAAATTAATTAGCCTTGACTGGGCTTGTTAGTTCATTTTCCATTATATTGATGCCATGGGTTTTTCTTTTAGAAAATGAAAAGATGTAGCCTTGTCTGAGTTCACCCTTCCATGGTAGTAATATAACCTTCACCTTGAGCCTTTTCTAACTCCACCATTCCCAAGACACACTACATAGGACAAAGAACACTAGTCAACCATTAATTTATTTGGACAAGCGAATCGAGGGAATAGTGATAAAAGCTTATTGTTAGAATAAAATAATGAATGTCTAGTGTCTGATGATGGGATTTTTAGATGACCCCTCATATGATAACTGAGTTATGATATCCTTGTATGGATTGAGGGTGTGACTCAATATTTGAGGGCCAAGTGGAGGTGAATGTGGTTACCTTGCTTGGGTAAGTTATAAAGTTTTAGGGATTTCTTATTATTAGTAGGTATTCTGAGCCATCTAATCCATGAGGTGAGAATATTGTTTATATTTTTTTGGATCTCAAGGATATAGATTAATGGTATCTACTGGAACACACCCTTCCTTGAAATAAGTTAATGGTAAACTTGAGATCTATGAAATTGAGCATACTATTATAAATGATGGATATTTGATGTCATCTATAATGGCATCTAAACATTGGGTGGACTGATAAAATTCATGGACCCTTGTGTTTCACCTATAAGTGTGTTGTTATGTGAAAATACCCTTGTTATAATTTACCAAAACACCTAAGTCAAGTATATTTATCATATTCCATGTGGTTCATTCATTACATGTAAAACTATTGTATGTTGTGTAAACCTCTACGTTATATGTGATTATGTTACACCATGCAACTTTGTAATTTGTCTATATTATCAAACATTATTTCATAAGTATTTCATTTATATTTCATATAAAAAGTGTGAACTTGTGTTGATATATCTTGATAAAAAGCAATGTGATCATGAACTACTTTATGATGTAACTTTTCCTTTCAAAAACAACCTCTATTAATTAAATCTACTAGGGTATAGTGTTGTATTATGTGGTGTAATCTTGCATCACTAATCTAGTGATGAGCATTAACACAAATGTGAGGTTGAGGGTGGAGAATCATTTTATCCACATTGATTTAGACCAGTTATGGGTTAGGAAGTAGAGTCTCTCGTAGGCTAAAAATCCACTTTTTACCTTTACATGAGCTAGTTTCTTGATTCACTCGGGTGTGTGCACCATGTGTGCCATAAATTAGTCATGGAATATTCATACATAATGTTCATTATTGGTCAATTTTCACTCCCAAGTTTTTCATCTTTCCTTTCATTTTGGCTAAGTTCAACATTCAAAATTTGTCTTTCCTTTAGAAGCTTTTGTTTGGTATTTTTGTTTAAATGTTATTTCTTTGGGCAAAAGCTTTGTTTCAGATTTTTTATTCAAGAGAAGGAATTGTTTTGGAATTTTTAGCTGAAATAATCCTTCCAAAGGAATTGTTCCTTAACAAAAATTATAAAAGATCATTTCTCATGAAAGTGTCATCTTCAAGATTTCTGAAGGGTAAATTTCAAGTTTTTCAAAAGGCATCTTCAATTTTTCCAAAGGATTTATTTCAGACATTTTATTCGAAACAATCTTTCTAAAGGGATATTTCTCAGGAAAAGGGACATTTCAAAAAGTTTGAAGGAATTGGTCACTTTAATTTCTTATAAAGGAATTGGTCACTTTCATTTTTTTGAAGGAATTGGTGAAATAATTTTTTTAAAGGAATTATTTCAGACATTTTGTCCAAAACAATCTTTTCAAAAGAGTTTGTCTTTTTCAGGTTTTTTGAAGGAATTATTCCTCGTGCAATTTCCCTACACACTTTCTCAAAGGATTTTTTTCTTGGTAAAGGGTCCCTTTCAAGTTTTCCAAAGTGTCCAATTCATTTTTTCTGAAAGGCAACTTCCAAACTTTCAAAGGGGCATATTTTGGCAAAGGTACTAAAGTTATTTCAAGTAATGTGCCTATGCATTTTTCTTGAAGGTATTTTTTCCTTCATGGGGGAGGTTTCCAAAACAAAATAAACTAGGGATTAATCCCTTTGAATTTTTTTTTGAAGGGACACTTGCAAAAAGTCTAAAGGGACAATTCAAATGTCTAAAGGGATAGTTCAAGATTGTCAAAGAAAATTCAAGATTTCTGAATGAACATTTTGAGATTGTCAAAGGGCATGTTCAATATTTCAAAATGGCATATTCAATCTTTTTGAAGGGCACTTTCAAAGTCCCAAGTGGGATGGCTATCAAAGGAATGGTCCACTTACAAATTTTTGAAAGGTCTTTTTCATTGACCAAGTGCTTTGACAAAGTCCTGAAGGAATTATTTTGAAGGCCAAATTCTTGGGGAGAAAGTGGTTGAGACAATTCCTTGAGGGTACATTTTAAAAGGGATGAAGGGTTATTCTGAGTAAGAGTTGTCCTTTCAAAAGGTCTGAAGGGCCACTAGCAAAAAGTTTGAAAAGAGAAGGGGCTCAAAAGGTTATTTATTTCGAATAAAAGAGCCCATACAAAAATTATTTGAGAAAATTATGAAGCAAAGGTTTGAGGAAAACCCCTCCCTAAAAGAATTGCCTCAGTAAATTGATGGTTACACAACCATAAACTTTACTGTGATGGGCTAGTTTTTGGCATTTAAATGGTGGGTCCCAGGCTAAGGGGATTTGTAGGGGTTGAACATTTAACTAAGGTCAAGCTGGGATGAGCTTTCAAGGTATGTTAGTGGACACACACATGGAGCTAGCATTATGACAAATGATATGAAGGCATACACATAGGATTCAAGCAGTTTCATCTCCAAGGCCAACATAATGAAAGCAACTCTCCCTTACATTGTTAAACACCTCAATGAGATAGTGAAAATTTGTTAGCATCAAGATAAATCTATGACAGGTAGACTCATTAGAAATAACCACATCGATGCCATTACTTAGCTCAAAATATCTTGATTATACTAGTGCAACCATTGGGGAAGCATTTTCTAGAGAGAAAGCTAACTGTGTAACCACTTGAGGTGAGATGGATCAAACAAATGAATTGAATGAGAATCATTTACAAAGATAATTGTATCTAAATATGGAGACTTCTAAAAGATTGATTCCTCCTTTTGGCACCAAATATCTCCTCCTCTCACTTCGTTTCTTCTATAAATACAACCCTTGGGCTAGTAAAAAATAGTTCCACATAAGGTATGGTAAAGCCCTACTAGATTGATATCACATTTTGCCTTTAAGCATTAGTATCAGTATTATTCTTTCAAGTTTTTGAACAATGGTATGAATGTGTAAGTGACATATAATGATAGGAAGTGATGTTTTTCAATCTTTCCATCCTTTATCCTTCACATCTAAGTAAAATATCTTAGTTTACTAGGTCATGTAGAGTGCATTTAAGTGTGTTAAATTTTTTTAAGTTTATAACTATTTTTGGAATGTGCAATCTACCTTTTAGTTCATTTACCTTGTGTTATTTTATGCATCTCACCTCTATACTAAAATACTTGTGTTAGAATATTTAGATCTTGAAAATGGTCTATGTGGTTTTATATATTGTGCACTAATATATGATATTCACATGGAAGATAATCTTGGTGTATCACCAATCTTAGAGTAGGTTTTCTTTTCTACATCTTCTAACTTTTTCCCTTCAAGAATGATAGTTTAGACAAAAGATGTTTTGTAGAGATATATTCAAGGAGATATCCCTTTAAAATATAGAGTTTAATTTCCTATATAGGTATACCCACATGCCTGGAAATGCTCCAATATTAACCAAATATAGAATAAACTTGAAAACTCTCTTATAGGGTGGAAGATTTGGTGACAACAGTTCTAGCACACTTGGTGGGACCTTTGGTTCTAATTATTTATATGTCAAGGTGAACCTTGGTCTTGACAAGCCTAAAATTGTAGAAATATTCTTAACCCAACATTTGGAAACTCTAAAAAATTTATAATTTATGGTCTTAGATCAAATTTTACACATTATATTTCATGGTCCTCACTAGGTCATCTAGGATATTCAATCAAACCCCTCTAGCTAAATATTTTCTTGAAGAACAACATCCGGAGCCATTCCTAATGTTTAGAGATCCTAGGCAAGGAGGGTTTGAAGAAGAAGAAGTTGAGGAGATCAAAGAGATAGGAGATCAAGAAGAAAGAGGAGAAATGGATAGGTAGCAACCTTTCCCAACCTTCAACACCCAAAATACAATCAACCTTCTTACATACAACCATATTCCTCCCAATGCTACTAATAATCTCCCTAGTTTCAATAGAGAGGGTCCTATTACCCCATCTGAGCACATTAGGGACATTTCAAATTTTTGTAACTTCCATAATATCACCTAAGACAACATAGCCATTAGATTTCTTATTGTGTCTCTAAGAGGTAAGGCATTTGATTGGTATAGGACTTTGGAAGGTGGTTGCATTACAATTTGGGATGACTTTAGGGAATTATTGGAAACTAGATTTGAGAATAAGAGTGACCATACTTCATTGATCTATTATCTAAATGTGATAAATAGAGGTCCTAATTAATCCATGGGAGATTTTAATGAAAGATTTCAAAGGACATGGCATAGGTTACCACCTGTCACGAAACCTCCTCTAAGCTTTGTGTTTCTCACTTATCTCAAGGATATTGGTATTGATGTGGTAGTAATATTACAATTGATGGGAGGATTCACTCTACTAGATGCTATATGAGATAGTTATTGAAGCTGAGAATAGCTTGATATAGGTTGGAAAATTACCTCAAAGAGTTTCTGTCTTTTTTATCTCATAGGTTGGTTGAAGCTCTAAGCGTGTCACAAATTCATAACACCAATTATAAGCTAAGAACCTCTCCCAAGAAGATGGATAATTTTGTGGACAAAGATGAAGAGATATGGTCATTATGAGCTTACCTCAAGCAAGCTCAATTTTAGGCAAGCACTCCACCTAAACCTCAATACTATCCTCAACAAGGATATAGGTCTCCACCCTAATACAACTAAAAAGGAAGAGGACAAGGTCAAAAAAAATTAAATGGGTATCCCAATGCCTATAATACTAATTATACTCTTCCCATGAAGGTTTTTGTTTTAGTACATGCTAATCTGGTCTAAGAAGAGGATCATTTGGACCAATGGGGACAACCTCAAGGTCAGTTTATGTATGATGATGGAAATGAAAACCAAGATTTGGTGGAATAAGAATAATCTATTCCTTACATGACATTATAAGAAGTTAATCTCATCTAATGGGATATTCATGGAGAGAGTAGCAACCAAAGTGTAGGTATGATGAACTTTCAAGTGAAAGATGATTATGTGTTAAATTAAAGCACATCAATTGAATCCAACATAATATATAAAAAGAGAGCTTTGGGAGATGTCCTAAGAATACATGTGACTCCAATAAATTCCTCTCTAAGGCCACAAAGTGTGAATCCTAATGCAATACCTACTACCAATCATGTTCCTCAACAAAGTTAGAATGCAAGTAGTGTTGTCAATCCTATAATGTAGTAAGTTCAAGATCCCTCACTACCTTCAAGAATACAATAAAAAGTGAATTCTTAACCTCTAATTTTTTTTAATTATTTGAATAATACCAAGATAAACATATCTTTTTGGGAAGTCTTGCATATTCCTGGTCAAAAGGAGTTCTTACAAAAACAACTTGTGATCATTCATGTAGCTGCTCAAAATTCAAAACACAATAGTGTAGCCCTTACCAGTTCTTCAAATCATGTCTTAGATCCTTCCACCAAATCTAAAATATTCCACCCTTCTACCTCACACTCATTATAGGAGACAAATTAGTTCACAATTGTATTGTAGATAGTGGGGCTAATACCACTATCATGCCTAAGGTGGTGGTTGATAAATTGGGATTGAAGTATAAACCACATAGTAAAGGTGTGTTATATCTTGATTGGACTCCAAAAAAAATATTGGGATTGTTCAAGGGTTTTAAAGTCTTTCTACATGGTTTCCCAAGTTTCCCCATTATACAAGACATTGTGGTAGTAGACCTTCTAGCTCATTTTGCTATCTACTTGTCAAGGGACTTCACAACTAAGATAAGAAGACACATTTCTTTTGATTTGTCTTTTGTAGCTTTTAAAACAAGATATGAAACCAAGGTGACTATAAGGACACAACCCTTAGCAAGGTTTAGTATTGAGCCATATATGGAGACAATTTCAAATCAGAATTGTCTAATTAGCAAAGAGGAAGGTGTCATGGATGGTGAAGCATCCTCACACTTGAAGGTATTTCTGATCTTTTTCTTGATAAGTATAGCAATGAAACTCATGGAATTGATCCATATACATTCATATAAGATACTTATTTTGGATTTTATTATATGCACCATGAACTTGAAGGGATATGGAAAATGTTTTTTGATGGCTCAAGAAGCAAAGTAGGTGAAGGAGATAGAATTATGTTAGATTATCCATAAAATAATCAATACTACTCCTCATATAGATTCCACTTTAGGTACACCTGCATTGTAGCATAATATGAAGGCCTAGTTCACAACCTCCAATGGGCAAAGAAGAGAGGGATCAATAATTTCAAGGTTTATGGGGATAGTGAATTGGTCACCCATCAAGTGAGAAATCAAGTTGCATCTAATAATCCCTTGATGAAATATTAAAAGCATAGGGTATGGGACCTACTTGAAGAATTTGATGCCTTCAACTTACAAACTATACCAATAAATTCAAATAAACATGTTGATAGATTGGCTACCATAAGAGCACAATTTGACGTATTTGATGATGTAGGGAAGGAGAAGGATCAGTCTCATATCAAGGTCATTGTGAGGCATTCTATTCTAGATAATTAAGTGTCATGGTAAGTATTTGAAAGTGATGAACACATTACACACTTCTTGAAAAATGAGGTAGGATTATCCTTGAGGAACCAAAGGAGATTGCATAATCAATATGAAGAATAAGTTATTTAGTTGAAGAATAATAAGATACCTAAAGGGATGATTAATTTGGATAGTGTTTTCAATGAATATGATCAAAAGAATAAATAAAGAGTGATAATGTCCATGAAATAAGAGAACTATGAGAGAGTCATGATCTATACGATTTTGAAAATTGGTAAGATATGTTCCTTGTCTGAGAGGCAAGCCTTTATTGAATTATGAAAAGAGTTTCATGACATTTTTTCTTGGGAATATAAAAATTTGAAAGGGTTTGATCCAATTCTATCCCATCACACTATTGAGTTAGAACCTAGAGCTAAAATAGTCAAGAAAAAACAAAGGCCTATCAACCCTAAGATAAAGTCACTCATGAGGAAATATCTGACCAAGTTGATTGAGTATAGGATCATCTTTCCTATCAAACACTCAATTTGGGTGGCTAATCTTATACCTATCTAAAATAAAAATGGAGATATTAGGCTATGTGTGTATTTTTAGGACTTTAATAGGGTGTCTCTCAAGGACCATTATCCACTACCTTCCATGGAACAAATTTTGCAAGTTTTTTTAGGTTCTCAATGATTTTCACTCCTCGATGGATATTTAGGATACAATCAGATACTAGTGAATGAATAAGATCAATTTAAGACTACCTTCACCATAAAAATAGGGACCTTTGCCTATAGGAAGATGTATTTTGGTTTATCCAATGCTAGAACTACATTTCAAAGGGCAATGGACATGGATTTTAAAGGTTTGATCAATGAGTTTTTGTTTATGTACCTTGATGATATAACTATTTTTTGAAAGGATGTTTTTGATCATATGGAGCATCTAAGGAAAGTGTTTGAGAAGTGTAGGGAGTATGGAATATCCCTTAATCCAAAGAAGTGTATATTTTTTGTCCATGAAGTTAAGTTATTGGGTCATATTATTTCAAAATAAGGCTTATCTATCGACCCTGAAAGGATTGAAGCTATTCTAGGATTGTCTTTGCCTCAACACAAGAAAGAATTCAAAGCTTCTTGGGGAAAATAATCTTTATAAGAATGTTTATTATATGATTTGCAACTTTTGTAAAGGCTATCATGGCCATGCTCAAGAAGAACCAAGCTTTTTCTTGGACAAAGGAAGGTATCTTTGAGGTAATTAAGTAATTAAAAAATCTCCTACTCTCTTGAACCCAAAATTTGACAAATATTTCATACTCTATACCTTTTCTAACCTTGATACAATCTCAGCTATGTTTATGCAAAATAATGGTGAAAAGGTAGAGCAACTTATTGCATTCTTTAGCCAAGGATTAGAAGATTATGAGGTCAAGTATCCATCTATTGAGAAAAAAACTCTAGCTATGATAAGAGGATTGGAAAAATTTAGACACATTGTCTCAAACAACAAGATACATGTCATTGTTTCTCATCTTAGTACCAAAGAGTTTCTCCTAAGCAAAGACCTCAATGAAAAGAGAGTTGGGTGGATTACAAAGGGAATGTAGTATGATGTAGATATTAAGGTGATAAACTTGGTAAGAGAAAAAGGGTTATGTGAGAATTTAGATTTAGATTTTCAAGAGCCAAAAGAGGAAGTCTTGATCAACCAAGTTCAACCTCAACTAGCTAATCACATACAAGTTCAAAGTTAGACACAAGACATCATTAGTTTTCTTCAAAATGGTGACTGCCCCAATGGCTTGAACAAGTCTTAAAAGAGGTATTTTAGATTGCAAACCATTCCTTACTATCTTGTAGATGGTGTTATATTTAATAAAGACATGAATAGTGTGTTTTTAAGGTGTGTTAATAATTATCAGTTTGATATGTTGTTGGAAAAGTTTCACAATGGGGTAGATGGAGGCCATTTCTTTCCTAAGATGATATTTGCAAAGATAATAATGATTGGTTACTATTGGCCTAGTCTTTTTAAGGACTATTACCATTGGGATAAGATGTGTCCTCAATGTCCCTTCTTTTTAGGCAAACATAAACTTGAATCCCTTCCATTAAACCCTATCCAAGTGGACTAGCCTTTCATGCAATGGGGTCTTGATTTCATTAGTGTGATCAACCCTCCATCAAGTGATGGACACAAATGGATATTGATTTCTACTAACTAATTCACAAGGTGGGTTGAGGCTATTTCATTAAAGGAGGTAAGTGAAAATGATATATTAGAGTTCTATAAGAACATTATAACAACGTTTAGAGTTCCCCATGTTATCATTTCTAATAATGCACTTTCTTTCATAAGTTCTAAAAAATTTGATTGGGAAAATACGAAGGGAGTTTACCTTATTACCTCATCCAATTATTACCCTCAAGGTAATAGATTGGCTGAGTCTACTAATAAAAATCTCATCAAGATGATCAAGAGGGCATTAGAGAATAATCAAAGAGCATGGCACACCAAGTTGAAGACATCATTATAGGATGACAGGATTACCCCTAAGAGATTAATTGGTAATTTTCCCTTTATGCTTATTTATGAGAGAGAGGCTAGGTTGTCCATATCTCAATAAATCCCTACTCTAGATCTTACGCATTAGCTAGAACTAATTGAAAATACTCCAATGGAGGTTAGATTGAAAAAACTAATGCAGCTGCAAGAAGCAAGATACAATGCAAACAAGGCCATGGAATACCACCAAGTACTCATGAAAAAGTCCTTTGTCAAAAGAGTAAGTGAAAGTGTTTAAATAAGGTGACTTGGTTCTAAAGTGAGATGAGGGTAGAGCAAAACTAGGTAGACACACAAATTTTTATGCTTTGTGGAATAGCCCTTACATCATCAACAAGTGCAAATAGATCAACTCCTTTTAGCTGACCAAGTTGAATGCAAAAGAATTGCCTATCCCTATAAATGAGATACATCTGAAGTTATGTATTAGGCCTTGCATGTCTATTTTTTAAATAGTAGTTTAGGTGTGTGTGTTTCTTTTAGTTTACTATTGTGTTCCCTAAGTGCTTTATACCACAAGTGTGTTTCCTTCCTTTTGTTTTGTGTGCGTGTCTACCTTTTTGTGAGTGAATCAACCATCTTGTGTTTTTTTGGGCCAAAGGTCTATTCAAGACATTTTGAGTGCCTATATGCATGACTCCATGCCTAATGGAAGGATTTAGGGAATTATTCTTAGGCATAGTAGGCATGCCACCCTTAGGAATCATCAAGAATGTTAGACAATTTTCACTCTCAGGTTTTACATCTTTTATTTCATTTTGGCTAAGTGCAGCATTCAAAATTTGTCTTTCCTTCAGAAGCTTTTGTTTGGTCTTTTTGTTCAAATGTTATTTCTTTCAGTAAAAGATTTTTTTTGGATTTTTTATTCAAGGGAAGGAATTGTTTTAGAAATTTTGGCTGAAACAATCTTTTTGAAGGAATTTTTCCTTAACAAAAAGTCCCAAAAATAATTTCTCATGAAAGTTTCCTCTTCAAGATTTCTGAAGGGTACATTTCAATTTGTTTGAAAGGCATCTTCAATTTTTAGGAAGGATTTGTTTTAGACATTTTATCCAAAACAATATTTTCAAATGGATATTTCTCAGGCAAAGGGACATTTCAAAAAGATTGAAGTAATTGGTCACTTGCATTTTTTCAAAGGAATTGGTGAAACAATTTTTTTGAAGGAATTATCTCAGACATTTTATCTGAAATAATCTTTTTAAAAGAATTTGTATTTTTAAGGTTTTCTAAAGGATTTATTTCTCATGAAACTACCCTACACACTTTTTTGAAGGGCCTTTTTCTCGGTAAAGTATCCCTTTCAAGTTTTCTAAAGTGTCCAGTTCATTTTTTCTAAAAGGCATCTTCTACACTACTGAAGGGGCATCTTTTGGCAAAGGTCTAAAATTTAATTCAAGAAAGGTGCCTATGTAATTTTCTTGAAGGTATTTTTTCCTTCATGGGGAAGGTTTCCAAATAAAATAAACTAAGGAATAATCCCTTCAAAAATTTTCCCGAAGGGACACTTGAAAAAAGTCCAAAGGAACAATTCAAATGTTTGAAGGGACACTTGTAAAAAGTTTGAAAGGACAATTCAATATTGTCGAAAGATAATTTAATATTTTTGAAGGAACATTTCAAGATTGTTGAAGGCATGTTCAAGATTTTTTAAGGGCACTTTTCAAAGTCCTGAAGGGATGTCTATCAAAGGAATGGTCCATTTGTAAATTTCTGTAGGGTCTTTTTAATTGACCAAGTGCTTCGATAAAGTCCTAAAGGAATTATTCTAAATTCCAAATTCTTGAGAGGAAAGTGGCTGAGATAATTCCTTGAGGGTACATTTTAAAAGGTTCGAAGGGTTATTCTTGGCAAGAGTGGTCCTTTCAAAAGGTCTGAAGGGTCACTAGAAAAAATTCAAAAAAGAGAAGGGGATTGAAAGGTTATTTCTTTCTTAGAAAAAAAACCCATGAGAAAATTATTTAGGAAAATGTTGAAGTAAAGGTTTGAGGAAAACCGATCCCAAAAATAAGTAACCCAATAAAGTGCTGATTACATGGATGCCAACTTCATCATGATGGGCTAGCGATTAGCATTTAAACAATGGGTCCCAAGCTAAGGGGCTTTACAAGGTTTAAACATTCAACTAAGGTTGAGCTGGGATGAGATTTCAAGGGATGTTTGTAGACACACACATGGAGCCAACATTTTGATAAATACCATGATGTCATACATGTAAGCTTCAGGTAGTTACATCTCCAAGTCCAACATAATGAAAGCAACTATACTGTATGTCATTACACACTTCAATGAGCCATTGGGAAGCTATTAGCATTAAGACAAATCCATTATAAGTAGACTCATTTAAAATAACCACATTGATGCCATTACTCAACTTGAAATATCTTGATTCTATTGGTGTAACCATTGGGGAAGTATCTTTGAGAGATCAAGCTAACTACATAACCACTTGAGGTGACATGGATCAATCAAATGACTTGAATATCATCATTTGAAAAGATGGTTGCAGCTAAAGATGGAGACTTCTAACAGATTGATTCTTCCTTTTGGAGCCAAAGGCCTCCTCCTCTCACTTCCTTTATTCTATAAATACAACCCTTGGGCTAGTAAAAAATAGTTCCACATAAGGTATGATGAAGCCCTGCTAGATCAATATCACATTTTGCCTTTAAGAATTAGTATTATTACTATTATTTAAAGTTTATGAATAATGGTCTGAGCATGTAAGTGACATATAGTGATAGGAAGTGATGACTTTAAATCCTTCCATCCTTTATCCTTCATGCCTAAGTAAAATTTCTTAGTCCAACAGGTCATGTAGAGTGTTTTTAAGTGTGTTAAATTGATATAAGTGTATAAATATTCTTGGAATATACAATCTACCTTTCGGTTCATTTACCTTGTGTTGTTTTATGCATCTCACCTATATACTGATATACTTTTGTTAAAATATTTAGAGATTGAAAATGGTCTGTGCATTTTGTTGTATTGTGCACTAGAGTATGATATTCACGTGAAAGATAATCTTGGTGTATCACCACTCTTAGAGTAGGTTTATTTTTATACATTTTCTAACTCTTTTCCCTTCAAGAAAGCTAGTTTAGATAGAAGTTATTTTGTAGAGATACATTCAGGGAGCTATCCCTTTAAAATTGAGAGGTTCATTTCCTATATAGGTATACCCACATGCTTGGAAATGATCCAACATTTCCCAAATATAGAAGAGACTTGAACACTCCCTTCTAGGGTGCAAGATTTGGTGACAATAGTCACCTTATGGATTAAGTGTTACCTTAACCACCTCTCAAAGGTTTTTGTAAATAAAATTGTGTGAATTCCTTGATTTAGCCTTGTGAATCACTAATTGGTCTTATAAGTTGGATTGTTATGCATCATATCAAGATTGTACTTGTAATATAGGCATGTGTTGGTTTGTAAATTCAAGCATTTTATGTTATGAAATGGATATTTTTTATGTCAAAATTTTATTAAATGGATATTATGATATATTTAAAGGAATGAATAACATGTATGCCTATACTTGGAAGGGGCAATGTAAAGTCCTGATCAAGTAGTTTTAAAATTCTTAGGTTCTACCAAAAAGTAATTATAAAGTGATGGTGAGATTGGGATCCTTTTAACCATCATGTGAGCTCACAAAATTAATGGAGAACATGATGAAAAATTTAAGGGTTGCATGTGAGTTCTTAGGATGGCCTCTCCAATGTTCAATGTGGTTGGAGTGGGATGATACATTGACA
The DNA here is from genome assembly GCA_037957365.1 of Torreya grandis. Classification (NCBI taxonomy): domain Eukaryota; kingdom Viridiplantae; phylum Streptophyta; class Pinopsida; order Cupressales; family Taxaceae; genus Torreya; species Torreya grandis. The sequence goes on along the minus strand of JARHVA010002888.1, from coordinate 1,160,954 downwards.
CATGAATGATGCAAATTTTGGCAATCATAGATTTTTGGTTGGTTGGGTGTTAGTTTCATTATGAGATGAATGACAATATATTATACATAAAACATAATTTAAAGTGGTGTAAGGACTACATAAAAAGTATGATTACTATAATGTCTTATATCATATGGTGAATATTATAAATTTATGCTTGGGACAACAAAATTTCGTGGAAAATGCCTTAGATTCAGCTTTTTAATGCTAAATCAGCTACTATCATAAATTTTTTAATCATGAAATAAAATTGAAACAAGATATGTACCACACGAGAGAGAGAGAGAGAGAGAGAGAGAGAGAGAGAGAGAGAGAGAGAGAGAGAGAGAGTAGATTTTTACGTGGAAACCCAAAGTGGGAAAAACCATGGAGAACAATCTCAAGTATATGAATGAGCACCAATTCAATTTAAAAAGTTTGTAAGCACCAACTTACAGGAGCACCAACACCTTTTTCAAGCACCAACACATCAACTATTTGTGAGCACCAACCCACAGGAGCACCAACCCCTCTTGTGTATAAAACACAACTATCTCTCAATGTTGCTTACTCAACAAATGATAGAACTCTACAATATCTCCTACTTTTCTCTCTTTGAAAACAAATACAAACCATGCACTATTTTGCATATTAAAAATGGCTTCTCAAGCCTTTATTTATAGCTTCCCAAATGACCTTTGGCATTCACCCTTCGTGACCATTCAATCCTCATGGAAAATGGTGCCAAACTTTCATGACCCTTCGTATCCTTACATTTGAAAAGTCATATGGTGACCCTTCATAAGCAAATGCATCCTTTCCTCTTTTGTCATTCTCTTGGCGACATTTCATATTACTCAAAGTGTCTCTTCATGGAAAAATGTGCCATACCCTCTTTTGTCTTCACATGGTGACTCTTGGAATTCCTCAAGATGACTCTTCATGATAAAATGTGTCCCATGCCTCTTTTGTCTTTTACCCTTTGAATCTTTGACTTATCCATGGGCCTTCTTTTGACTTATATGCAACCAAAAATATATTCATTAATATTAAATAAATATTAACACACATTAGCCAAGATATGAATATTAAAAACACCATTAAATTCAATGGGGCATTTATCACCAATAATGCTAGACCTTTGACATCAATGACAATATTTCCAGCAATATTACATGTTGGTAATTGAGCATAAACATTTAAATTATTTTAATTTCAACTATGAAATTACTAGTTTCTTAATTATTATTCCATTTTATGATAGAAACTTTAACATGAAATTATTTTAGTTTCAAAATTCTGATTCTAATTTCTGGAATTATGCTAAAATTATGTAAGAATGTAGAAATTTAAGTATGTATGAGTGATCTAATACATAACCTTTGCTCATATCAAGGTTCAAAATTTCAAAAAGGTTTTAGTATAATTATTATTGGATCCTTTGATTTGGTCTTTTGTACATTAGTTATGAAAATCTGTGAATCTTTATTTAAAAAATCATGAAATAATGAATCACTTGTTTTAAGGATTCATATTTTGCACTTAGTTTCTATGATTTTTATAAATGATATACTATTAAAATCAACATATGCTTGATTAGACTCTTAAAAAGAATAGGGCATCTAAGATAGGGATAAGGATCTTTAGATGGTCCTATTAGGAAACAAATACAACTTTATAGAGCTCATAGCTTATCAATATAAACTCAAATATTGATATTCCTTGAATTATATATATATATATATATATATATATATATATATATATATATATTATATATATATATATATATATATATATATATAACACTCTAGAGGTATTAACTCCTAGCTAGGAGTCTATAATGATATAAATCCTGTCATGAGTTATTTCTTTATCCATAGTCATTGGGATGATGCCTATTTAGGAAGGGAAGGATGTGATGATGCAAGTTATTATGGTGAAGGATTTGTCTAAACAAGTCTTCTATGACTAATGTGTTGAGATTTTTTGTGTTATTTAGACTATTATTTAGAGCCTTATAAAGACATTGAGCATGAAATTATAAAAATCATTAAAATTATTAATTTCCAAGGTTTAAATTAAAGGATTTAATTTAATATATATTAATATTTTTCTATAGTCCATTAATGGACTAGGTTTATATTTAAACCAATTATTGCTAGCAATGGAAATTGTTTTTTATAAGGATCAAAATATGGTGAATATTATATCTATTATCATTTTTTTTATTGACCAAAGGGTCAATTTGGGAGAAGCCTTAATAGGGTTTCTATATTGTGAAATAAAATTACAAAAGAATAGGAGTTAGGGGGATGTCATGGCAGCTGTAAGTCTAAGCTTCATAATAGCCATGCTAGTCATTGGTAGTAGAAGAATGACAAAAATTTGTGGCAGCCACAAGAAAGCTATAGGTGCATGAAAAATATTATTAGGGATGCCATGTGAAGCCATTGGGAGACATGTCTTTTCCTACAAAACTCATAAATTTTATTTGAATTTCAAATAGAAGAATTTAGAAATGAAAGGCTGATCTCAGGAAGATTTTTATGGTGCCATGAAATAAAGGAAGATAGGTGAAATACTCTGGTTGGTAGTTCAAGTCAATGATTTCAGACAAGTTTCCCTCCTCTAAAAAAATTTTGCATTTTAGTTTAAATTTGGTGTCACCCTAAGATCACCTAAAGACACCTTCAAAAATTCTTAGACTGACTTAGGCACTTTCCTCTTATACAAGCTACATAATTGGTTGTTCTACATATAATGCATGGCACTTAGGCTTGGATCTTTGGATTGAAACTATAGAGAAAGACTCATATGCTCTAATTAATAATATATACACATTAAACTCAATCTATCTAAACTATTTATACCTATATAAACACCTTTGGATGATCAAAAGACACACAATAGGCCATAAGACCTCCTTTGCTTTGTACATGGGTCCATGGGCTTGTAGCCCTATTGATCCTATTTTTAGGACATAACTTATCTCATATTCATAGTAAAACAAAACTCAAATGTGATATGGATACCCATTAAGGACTTATATAACATATCTCAATTTCTCCTAGGGTTACTTTATACAGACTAATCCTACTATGGGCAATGTCATGCCTAATTAGGCCTCTAAATACCCTATTTTTGGAAGCTGTATGGAGAATAGAGTGAATCTAAGACCTAAGACTCATAAAATAAGTGTAAAATGACATAAAAAGTCTATTCAAACCAAAACTTGATTAGTTGTCAATCTAAACCCTGACCAAAAACCCTTTGTTTCAGTTATCCCAAGCTTACAAGGGATAAAATAAGGTCAAGATTTAGAACATAGGCTTAAACATTGAGTTAGACCTTGAAAATTTAAACAATGGTCATACACACTCAAGACACTAGGATTACAAAGTTTTGGATTTTTTTTACAATATGGATTTGAAAATCAATAGAGCCCTAGTTTGGGCATAGTCAACACTTAAAGGAGGATACACGAAGTATCTTAGGGTTTTAAACACCCAAATAAATTTAGATGAGCTTAGAATTAACTCCTCTAGAGTCCTAAGTATTTACAATGAGGATAATAATCCTTTATCATTAACTATCAAACTATAGGCTCACTGCCCTATCTAGTATACATACACAATCCTTAGAAAAGCATTGAAAAACACATCAAAATGTCCTTCAATGTATAATTTATTCATTTCACATTCAATCCATCATAATAAATATCTTTGGGTTAAAGGAATCACTTAATAAAATTCAAAAACTCAACTTAGACACCAAATCTCTATTCTAGACTCATACAAGAAACTTCAAAAATGGAGTTAACAACCTTTTCCCAAACAAATAAGACTCCACCATACTATATCTCACCCAACTAACCTCAAATCATATTAAATATGATATTCAACCCAATTTAGGTGAAATCCATATAATCTTGGCCTTTGGACCTATTAGGGCTTATTACATGCTTATGGAAAACATAGTTATAAGTTTGTAAATTTGAATATCATAAATTGGAGGGAAATCAATGTAACACACCTAGACTCTCTAAGAATTAACCAAGAACATAGAAAACATATTCAAAATATGAATATTCTCCTAAATTATTCTTCCAAAGAGCAAAAGAATCATTCCTCATTTGTTGTTATCCTTCATTAACTATTCCACACTTGTGCCCAGCTTGAGGATGTTATTTACAGTCAACCATGTTGCATCTTCAGCTGGTAGGTTATTCCACTTGGTTAGGTACTATAAATATTATTTATCTCTTATTTTCTTGACCACTTTCTTGTCCAAAATACTCTCAATCTCCCTTGATACTTCTTTTGGAAATTGTTGTTACCATTGGATGGCTTCATCAACCCCTATTTTAGTCTTTTCAGTTGGTTGTTCTTCACATTTATAGGGACATAGATATAAAAAATTGAAGATTGGAAATATTCCAATCCCTTTTGGCAATCCTATCTCATATTCATAATTTGAAAACTTCTTTACCACCTTGCATGGACTAATTTTCTTCATTTTTAGCTTGTTTTACTCTCTCTTAGGGAATTTTTCCTTTATAAGGTGTGAAAGAATAAGGTCTCCAATACTAAAACTGACTTATCTCCTCTTTTATTGTAATTTATGGTTCTTTCTTCAATTTTCCTCTTCACTTGTTCATACAAATTTTGCATTACATTGGTAAACTCTTTTGCATATAAACTCCTTGTTTCCATCTTGCTTATATTTTTCAATTCATAAACACCTCTAGGGTGTACCCCATATAAGATTTGAAATGGGCTCATTCATATACTCCTGTTAGGAGAATCATTATAGGAAAACTTAGCTTGTGCAAGTATACGATCCCACTATTTTGGTTGCATACTTACCAAACTCCTCAAGATGTTACCAAGGCTCCTCTTTATAACTTCAATTTAACCATTAGTTTGTGGATGGTAGGATAAGATGAAGCTTAAATGTTTGCCCAAATTATTCCATAAGGTCCTTTGAAAGTGCCCAAAAAACTTAGGGTCCCTATCTAAAACAATGCTCCTAGAGAGTCCATGCAATCTCATAATTTCTTGAAAGAATAAATTTTATATGTTAGTAGCATCACTTATTTTTGAACATGGAATGAAGTGAGCCATTTTTGAAAATATATCAAACACTACTAATATAGAATCATGATCTTTTTGAGTTCTTGGCAAACCAAACACAAAATCCATACTTATTGAATCCCAAGGCCTATTGCGAATGGGTAGTGGCTGGTACAAACCTACATTTTGACTATTTCCCTTGGCATGTTGGCATGTATTACACCTCTAAAAAAATTTCTTAACATTAGCACCTATACCTATCCAATATTAATGAGAACTCAATTATGTTAGTGTCTTATTATGCCCAAAATGTCTTGCTAAGCTGCCACTATATTTTTCTTTCAACAAATTCTCTCTCATGGAAATCTTGGGTATGCAAAGCTTTCTATATTTGAATAGGAAACCTTCTTGGAGCATGAATTATATCTAAATACTCATATCAGCCCCTACTAGATTCATGCAAGCTTCATATGACTCCTTAAAGTTTGGATCTTCTTTATACATCTCCTTCAACTCTTTAAATCCCAAGATGATTACTTGAAATTCCTGCATGATTATATTTCTCCTACTTAGATAATATACAACCTTGTTATATTGTCCCTTCTTGTGCTTAATAGTGAATGTCAAACTTTGCAAAAGCTTGATCCATTTAACATGATTTTGACTCAACTTACTCTGATTGCTAATAAATTACAAAGCATAGTTGTCAGTGAATAAAAAAAATTCATTATGCAAAAGATAGTACCTCTATTTATTCAAGGATTGTGTGAGAGGATATAAATATTAATCATAGGATGAATACCTCTTCTTATCATCACTTAGTTTCTCACTAAAGTATGTTATGGGTTTCCCATCTTGACTTAAAATAGTACCTATGATAGTCCCACTAGCATCACATTCCACTTGAAATAGTTTATTAAAATCAGGTAAGGTTAAGATTGGTTCTTTAGTTACATTCTTTTTCAACAATCTGAAACTCTTATCAGTATCCTTAGTCTAACAAAATCTTATCTTATCACTCTTGATTGTGTCTATCATTGGAATAATAATTCCACTAAAATTCCTTATGAATTTCCTATAGAAGATAGCCAAACCATGAAAGATTCTTACCTCAAATGTGCTCCTAGGTGTAGGCCACTCAAGCATGGATTTGATCTTCTCCTTATCCATCTTCAATCCTTCCTTTCAAATCACAAATCCTAATTAGATCAATTCTTCCCTCAATAAACTATGTTTTTCACATTGATTAGAAATTTCTCTTCATATAGCTTACTCAATACCATCCTCATATGTTTCAAATGATCTTCCTTAGTTTTAATAAACACCAATATATCATCCAAATATACTATCACAAACTTACCCATGAACTCCTTAAGCAATTCATTTATCAACCTCATGAAGGTACTTGGTGCATTGGTTAACCCAAATGGCATGACTAACCACTGATAGAGTCCATCATTGGTCTTGAAGGATGTTTTAAATTCATCCCCTTCTCTTATCCTAATCTGATGGTATCCAATTTTCAATTCTATCTTGGAAAAATATGCAGTTCTACTCAAATAATAAAGTAAAGCATCAATTCTAGGCAATGAGAATCTATACCTAATAATTATCTTATTGATTAATCTGGAGTCTATACACATTATCTAACTCCCATCCTTATTAATACTCAAAACTATGGGAATATCACAAGGTATTATACTCTCTCTTACCAATCCTTTGTTCAACAATTCTTGGACTTGGTGCTTGATCTCTTCATTTTCTTTTGGTGTCAACTTGTATGCAACCTTATTTGAAAGATTTACTCCTAAAATCAAGTCTATGTGATGGTTGATGCTTCTCAATGGTGGTAACTCATTATGAAAATTATCTACCACAATATCAATATACTCATTCAACATATCTTGGATTTTAGAGGCAAATCAATTAATTTAGTACTAGTGACTACACTTCTTGGCTTACCAATCACAATAAAGTTTACCTTTTCCTTCATTATTTGATATAGAAAATATTTATCATTCATGATAAACACTTTAGAATTATATCCTATAATATATCAGCCTTTTATTTCAATGGTGTGAGTGTATGTTTGATCCCATCCTTCTCAAATGTGTATGTATTCTGCCTTCCATCATGCATGGCCTTCCTATCAAATTTCCAAGGCCTTCCAAGCAATATATGGAATACATCCATAGGAATAACATCACATAAAATTTGATCTATATATGTTCCTATCTAAAAATACACATTACATTGTTCACTTACTAAGAGTTTGTGTCCTTTTTACAACTAAGAGACCCGATAAGGTGTAGGATGCACCTCCTTCTTCAAGCCTAGTTTCTCCACCATCTTAGTTGACACAAGATTGTCTATACTCCCACTATATATGATGACCTTGAAAAACTTTCATTTACTCTTATATGTAGTCCTAAACAAATTTTTCCTTTGTGGTGGTTCCATAATTTCCTTATTAGGCTTCAACAAGATTCTTTTCATTAAAAGAGACTCACCTTCCTCTAGAACATCTTCATGAGTTGTTGTTGGTCCTTCAACTTCCTCTTAACCTTGGGTCATGTGTACACCTCTTTCATGGCTGGTATAAGGGTTATCTGGACACTCATATGATCTATGTCCTATGTATTTGTTACACTTGAAGCATTTTCCCATGAATTTTCCTCTTCCTCTTTGATATTCTTGGTATGGACTTCTTCCTCTTGGTGTATAGTTTCCTTTTGAGCTTTGTGAGCTACTGGCCTCTTCTTGAGATGTTTACATATATCTTATACCTCCTTGTGATCCTTTACCCCAAATATATTTGCCCCTTCCTTTTGAGAATGAATTTTGTTTCTTTGCAATAATCTCCTTAGCTTTCAAGGTAAATTGGTATGCCTCTACAATTGTCGTGGGTGTGAGAAGGCTAATCTCATCTTGGATGATAAACTTAAAACCATTAGTATACATTGATACCTTCTCTATATCATAATTAATATGGATTTATCTTATGGTTAGCCTATATAACTCTTCAGTGTATTCCTTTATAGACATTCCTTTTGTTTCAAATTTTGTAATTGCTTGAAAAGATTTGTTTGATAATTTAAGGGCATGAATTTATCTTTGATTTTCACTACCATTATATCCTATCTCCTAATATTTGGCTTTCATTTTCTCTTCCTTTCCTCTTGTACTCCATCCCATCATAGGGATGCATGGCTCTTTAATCTGGTCATGGCATACTTAACCTTCTTGTCATCTTCTTCTATCCTTTCATACTCAAAGTACTTATCTAATGAACTGATCCAATCAATCAATTCATCTACATTCAGTTTTATTTCATACATTGGAACCTCCATATTTGGATTTAAATTCACCTTCATAATGGCTTTGATCAGCCTCTCTTCAGCTGTATCATCTTCTACCACCAATTCATCCTCTATTGGCTCGTCTTCTCTTTCACTAACTTCACCCATGTCAACACCTCTCTTTTGAACCATATTTAGTCTTGTAACGTATATTTTAGGTTCCTAAATTATTTTATTATTACTATCTATCTTGATAGTCTCCTTCCTCTAACTCTACCTCTGTTCCTCACTCTCATTACAATCTTTTATCTCTTGTCTCTTACAAATCACATTCTCCCTTATTTTAATTAGATCTTAGATTGTGCAAATCCATTTGTATTTGATACCAAAATTAATGTCACCCTAATATTACCTAAATACACCTTAAATAATTCTTATATTGACTTAAACACTTTCCTTTTACACAAGTTGAATAACTAGTTGTTCTACATATAATGCATGGCACTTAGGCTTGGATCTTTGGATTGAAACTATAGAGAAAGACTCATATGCTCTAAGTAATAAACTAAACACCTTAAAATCAATCTATTTAAACAATTTATACTTATATAAACACCTATGGATGATGAAAAGACAAACAACAAGCCATAAGACCTTGTTTGCTTTGTACATGGGTTCATGGGCTTGTAGCCCTGTTGACCCTATTTTGGGGGCATAACTTCTCTCATATTTCTATAAACACAAAAATAAAATGTGATATAAATACCCATTAAGGACTTATATAACATATCTCAATTTATCTTAGGGTTAATTTGTATGGATTAGTCCTGCTATGGACTATGTCAGGCCTAATTAGGCCTCTAAGTGCCCTATTTTTAGGTGTATGGAAAATAGAGTGGATATAAGACCTAAGAATCATAAAATAAGTGTAAAATTACATAATAAGAATATTAAAACCAAAAATTAGTCATTTTTTCAATCTAAACCCTAACCAAAAACCCATTATTTCAGTCATCCCAGGCCTACAAGGGCTAAAATAAGGTCAAGCTTTTGAACATAGTCTTAACCATCAAGTTATACCTTGAAACTTTAAATAGTGGTCATACACACTTAAAACAATAGGATTATAAAGTTTTAATTTTTTTTTGCCTTATGGATTTGAAAATCAACAAATCCTTAGTTTGGGCATAATCAACCCTTAAAGGAAGCTACAGGGAGCATCTTAGGGTTTCAAGCACCCAAATAAATTTAGTTGAGCTTATAATTAACTCTTCTAGATTCTTGAGTAGTTATAGTGAGGAGAATAATCTTATGTCATTAAATATCAAACTATAGGCTCATTACCCTATCCAGTATGCATACATAGTCCTCAAAAAAGCTTTTAAAAACACATCAAAATGTCCTTCAATGTATCATTTCTTCATTTCACATTCAATCCATCATAATACATCTCTTTGGGTTGAAGGAATCACTAAATCCAACTAAAAACCTCAACTTAGACACCAAATCTCTATTCTAGACTCATACAACAAACTCCAAAAATAGAGTTAACAACCTTTCCCCAAACAAATAAGATTCCACCATACTAGATCTCACTCAACTAACCTCAAATCATATGAATTATTATCTTCAAACTAATGTAGGTGAAATCCATATAATCCTGGCCTTTGGACATATTAGGCCTTATTACATGCTTATGGTAAACATAGTTACAAATTTAAAAATTTGAATATCATAAATTGGAGGGAAATTAATCTAACACCCTTAGACCCTCTAAGACTTAACTGAGAACATAATATATTCAAAGCATGAAGATGCTACTGCATCAAAATTGCATTGTGTTAGTTTTCAAATTTTATTGTTAATAAATAGGCATTTATAAACATGTATAGGAATAGATATATGAGCCTCAAACTCAATACGTATTAGGGTTATTTGGGTTATAATTATAGAAATTTTGTACCCTATTAGGTAGAAAAGAATGTAGCTTGTAGTTAATTAATTGGCCTTGACTAGGCTTGTTAGTTCATTTTCTATTATATTGATGCCATGGGTTTTTATTTTGGAAAATTAAAAGATGTAGCATTGAGTGTAAAAGTTTGAAGCAGAGTTTTTCAAGCATATTTTATATGCCCTTATGGAATTGGGTTTGTGAGTAATTTTTTTGTATTAAAATATGAGTATTATTATTCTAGCATGGCTGGCAACAGATAGTTTCAAAATATGGAGTTTGTTTGATAAATTGTATGGCTATAATTTGTTTATTAAATTTAATGGATGGAATTTGTAACTAAATTGACTGGCTAGAATATGTGACTAAATTAAATGGTTGGAATTTTTTTTCCAAACTATATGACTAGAATTTGTTTGCTAAATTACCTCAAAGAGGATGCTTATGAACTATTTGATAAAATGCCTAAATTATTTTATGGCTGGAAATTAGTTCATAAAAGATGCTTATAAAATATTTTAAGAATTTTTTTAAGTTATTAAATGGTTGGGTTAAATCATTACAATGGTTGATTTTATTATATGCATTTAAAATTTGGAATAGACAATTATTCACCTTGTATAGGTGAGTATATGTGTTGTCACTTATAGATGAAAGTTAATTAATTATTGGGATATTTATCTTGGTTCATTTGGATGTGTTTGGGTAATTTAATCAATCTTATAAAGATGCATAATCATTTTGATAATTCTCTTATGCCTATAAAATCAACCTAGATCAACCCAAAGAATAACCTTCAATAAATACTTAAAATTTTATTTGTTGAAAAAATAGAGTTGAAATGCATTATTTAACCATATGTAAAATAGCATCAATAATTATATTAATACTCCCTAGCATGAATGACTTTTGGTGGCACCAGTTTTGGGAGGTAGTTACAGAAGAAAACTACATTTTTGGGTTTTAACTCGCTACAAATTAGCCTCAAAAGAGACTTGGTTTTTATAGTATTCATCTTATTTTCTCAAAACTAAAACCTATAATAGATTCTCTCCAGATTTATATTGGATGAGAGACATTTTTATTTATCTTTTTTTTTTTCCTATTTTTTGTAAGGCATTCCTTTTATCCATTTACATTGTTTTTTGTGCAAATTAGCTCACCACAGCCTAGAAGTTGATGATTTAAAAATATCTAAGTCCATAATTTTTTTAGTAATACTTGTTACTTCAAGATTAACATCACAATTAATTAAATAAATAATTTAGGAAACCTTCCTCATTTTGAACATGATATTTAGGTCTTTTTTCCAAGATTCTTTTGTAGTAGAATTACTCCTTGTTTACCCTGTTGATTGTAAAGGTGTTTGTAATTGTCTTGACATAACTAAAAAAGTTAGAACGTTTTTGATTTTTTATTATTGACATGATTTTGGTTGGTAAGAATAATTTTTTTAAAGAATATTTGCCTCATTAGGATTCTTATAATATGAGCGTTGGAATGAAAGAAACAAGCAGTGCATGCCACTACTGTGAATAGTATGTCTTTCCCTTATACATTTGTAAAATGGTATCCTTTTATGTGGATACTTATGGTAAAAAGTTTTCACTACCATATACATATAAATTTATCAAATAAATGATAAATGAGGATTGTATTGCATTATATACTATGTAAGTGAGGATTCAACTGGCATAAATCTTTTTATTGTTTATTATTGTAAATGATTTTGCTTTAATAACCTTTATTTATGATTAATGATTCACAAAATATAAAATGTCACATTGTAGTTTAAATTTTTATGACAAACTATTTATTATGAGGAAGGTGACTTGCTCAACATTATGTGGACCCTTTTTGTTAACATTCTCAATACAAGTTTAGTAAAAAAGAAATTGTAAGGGATCAAAAGAGTATGATTCCCAGTTGTTTAATATTATTTCCAAAGTATATCTAGATTGATCCCTTATTCATTAATATCTTTTGGGAACTCATTGGAGATTCAAAGTGTGGAATCATTCTAATACATTTACCTTATCACATTCAAATTATGTGTTATGAGTTGTATTGTGTTTGGATTTTTAAATGAGCTTCACTCATTTAGAGTATATTTGTATAAGAGGTTCATTTAAATTGTAAAGGTATAATTTGGGTAATATTATTTGTTATAAGGAAGGAATATTTATAGACATGTAAAATTATATGTATCCCAAAATAATATGAAAGTGGGAATATATAATAAGCTCTTAATATTCATCATAATTTATGGTGATTGACCATCTCTTTTAGTCTTATTATGATAAAGACTATGAGGTCCTTTTTGTGATAACTTAAATATTATGTATGTGTGATTAAAGGAATGGTTTCATGTTGTTAAATTTATGGATTTATCAATATGCATCATTCTTTTATTTTCTAGAAGAGACATGTAGTCTCAAATCTCTTTTATAGGTTCCCTTATCTCAATAACAAAAGGTTATATGTTAATCATAAGTGCATCGATAAGTAAAGGATGACTAAATCTCATTTGAGAGAGTTATTGCATTCTTGTAGAGATTAAGAGGTAAAATCAACCTCTTTACTTTTAATGTTGCTTTACCACTCTAATGAAGGAAGTAAGTCTAAAAAACCTTTGCAAAGGGCTCAAATACACTTTTGAGAGATTTTGTGTGCTTAATATGTTGAATAGGCTTGTAGATTTATTCATTAACTATGATATCCAAATTTCCTTATTATTCTCTTAAGTATTTTTGGGAAGCTTTGTGAAATGATCTTGATAATATTCCATAAGGGATTATGTTCACTATTTGTCCACCATTCTCATTATTTTCTAACTATGAATCTTGGTAACCAAATTATGTGCTTAAAATGAGTTGTCATTCAAGCACATTATTGGAATTTATGTAATGCAAGATCAAACTAGGAAATAACCCTTGTTTTGAAAAAAAATATTGTGAGTCAATTTTGGTTCATTTTACTTGGTATCAAAGTTTGTGCTCTAAAAGATTTTAAGGAAGAAATTACTTAACCAAAAGAAAGAGTTTAATGCACTTTATATCCAATCTATATTTGTTGGTACTATGTTTATTGTGTATCTATGACTAAAATCAAAAATAGGCAATATTTCATCTTAGAACCCTATGGGATCTTAAAGATTCCCTGACCATAATATGTTGATCTCCATAGCCTTATGTAAATTCACCCTTTTCTAATTTTGGGTTGAATTAATGTGGGTATCGCTTGACTACCAGTTGACCTATATAGCTAGATCAATAGGATTCAATACGATAAACTACCACTATTAGAATTTAATAATAACTATTTGATAATTATTAGAAATTTTCTTGAGACATTAAGACATTAAAGGGTTAAGGGATGACTTATGCCTAAGAGGCTAGTTGAGGAGAGTATGTACCTACTTTACTTAAGTAAATCATCTAGTTTTAGAATATTCATTGGTCAGGGACTGATTTAAGGTTTTTGGATTGATAGACTTGAATGGTTATTGATTACCTTTACTAGTCTATTGGATATGCATTAAGTAAAATTAATAATAAATGTTGGAAGAGAAGGAACTTGAAATGAATTTTTTATTATCAAGACAATTTGGGAAATTGTATGAATATTGACTCATTTTATAATGGTTTTTTAATTTTTGAATTACTTTCTTAAGTCCTATATTGGGTTAAGTTATAATAAGAGTTATTTTCATAGCTATAATATGATTTATGTGGTTGCCTTTAATCTCTTATTAAGTGAAGTCTTGAACAGAATTAGTAGGCCTTATTTTTATCTTAAGGACCTAATTGAGAACTTGGTGACGTTGGCCTATTATAATTCTTGGCATGTTAACTATATTTGACTTGAACTAATAAATTGATTTTTGAGTCAAATTTATCTTAAATAGACACCCTTATTGCTGAATATAATACTTGTAGATAAAAAAGGAATAAAATATGAATTAAGGCTTAGTAGGTAAGTGAGGTTGGAATGTTATTATAGCTCATTTTTGGGACTTGTGTGGTGCAAGTATACGCTAATAAAGTGCTTTGTTTCATAACTAGTGTTTATGAAGCACTATTTTGTTCAAGGTAGCAAATTTATAATCAAAACGTGAAAAATATTTTTGATTAAATATCGATATTTTATTGATATCAAAAATGATGAGTTACTTTAACCATCTTGTAAACTATAAAACTATTGGGGTTTGGTGTTCCCAACATAATTAATGATTATTATGGGAAGATTATTTATAATATTATGTTCTAATGAATTGTATAATTTGGTATGATATATGTTAAAATACATAAATTATTGAGTTGATATAGAACTGCTGTGATGAGTGGCCTTTAGTTGAGTAAAAAAATTCAACATGTATAAGATGTGCATGGTTGTACAAGGTTGTTCCAAGGTAAATCTACCCTTGAAAGGTGGTGTAATTAAAGATTAAATGCATAAAATTGTTAATAAAGCCTTATGAGGTAATTCTAGAATTTTCAAAAATGATTATAGAATAAGATACTACGATTATTTTTGATGTGTCTTGGGTAATTAAAAGAAAATTTATTTCAAAAGAACAATTAATTATGGATTTTATGCAACTATTTTTTTAATAGATATGGTAAGTAGGTATCTATTTTGTTTACCTTTATGTGTCACTATAAGTGACTAGTTACAACTATACAATTTTTTTAAAGCATTATGACTGATGATTAGGGAGCAATATTGGGTCTAAGTTGGTGGACTTATAAGAAAGACCAAGAAAGTTTTTCTATTGAAATTATATTATGTTTGGTTTGCAACCATCATGTAAACCAAAAGTGAATAAGTAATATGTTTTATGGTATTGATGTGATGAAATATTTGAATTTTAGTTAAAATTAATAATTATGGAAAGTTGTAATTTCCATTGTAGTAATATAACCTTTACCTTTAGCCTTTTTTGAGTTCACCCTTCCCAAAGACACTATGTAGGACAAACAACACTAATCAACCATTGGCTTGTTTGGGCAAGCCAATCTTGGGTGTAGTGATAAAAGCTTTTTATTGGAATAAAAAGATGAATGTCTGGTGTCTGATGATGGATTATTTAGATGAGCCCTTATATGATACTTGAGGTATGGCATCCATGGAAGGACCAAGGGTGTGACTCAAGCCTAGAGGGCCAAGTGGGGGTGAATATGGTTTCCTTGATTGGGAAAGTTAATTTTTTTGGGTATCTCTTATTATTAATAGGTATTGTGAGCCATCTAATCCATGAGGTGCAAAAATTATTGGTAATTTTTTGTTTCTAAAGGATATAGATTAATGGGCTCTATTGGAACACATTTTTTCTTGAAAAAAGGTGATGGTAAACTTGAGATCCTTGAAATTGAGCATATTATGATAAATTATGGATATTTGATGGCATCTAGGATAACATCTAAACATCAAGTGGATTAATAAAATTCATGGACCCTTGTTCTTTACTTGTAAGTGTGTTTATGCGTTATGATGTGAAAATACCCTTGGCATAAGTTACCAACACACCTAATTCAATTATATGTATCATATTGTATGTGGTTCCTTCATTACATGTGAAATTTGTATATGTTATGTGCAATTATGTTAGACCATGCAACTTTGTAATTTGTCTATGTTATCAAACATTATTTCATAAGTTTTTCGTGTATATGTCATATAACAAGTGTGAATTCATGTTTTTAACTCTTGATATAAAGTAATGTGATTATGAACTACTTTCTGATGTAATTTTTCCTTTTGAAAGCAACCTCTTTTAATTAAATATGCTAGGGTATAGTGTTTAATTATGTGGTGTAATCTCACATCACTGCTCTAGTGATGAACATTGATGTAAGTGTGAGGTTAAGGGTGGACAAGATTTTTATCTGTATTTATATCAGGTATGGATTAGAAAATGGAGTCTCTCATAAGCTTAAAATCTACTTTTTCCCTTTGCATGAGGTAGCCACTTGATTCATTAAAGTGTGTGCATCATGTGTGCCAAAAGTTGACTGTAGGATCTTCATTCATAATGGTCACCTTATGGATTACTTTTTTCCTTACCTAAATCTCAAAGTTTGTTGTAAAAAAAACTATGTGTGAATTCCTTGATGTAGCTTTATAAAGCACTAATTGGTCCTATAAGTTGGAATGTTATACATTATAGTAAGATTGTACTTGTTATAATATAGGCACATGTTGGATTGTAAATATAAGTGTGATATGTTACAAAATGGATATTTTTTTATGGGAGATTATTATTGAAAGGATATTATGATATGTTTAAAATCATGACTAACATGTATTCTTATGCTCAAAGGTGGAAATTTAAAGTCTTGATCAAGTAGTTTTAAAACTATCGGGTGCTACCAAGAAGTAATTGTAAAATGATGGTGGTATTGAGATCCCTATAACCTTCATGTGAGCTCACAAAATTAATGGAGAATATGAAAAAAAACTTGAGGGTTTCATGTTAATACTTGGGATGGCCTCTCCAATGTTTGGTGTGGTTGGAGTGAGGTGCTACACCAACCCATGAATGATGCAAATTTTGGCAACCATAGTGGTATGGTTGGTTGGATGTTAATTTCATTCTAAAATGAATGACAAGAAATTATACATAAAACATAATATAAAGTGGTGTAAGGAATATATAAAAAGTATTAATACTATAATGTCTTATATTTTATGGTGAATATTACAAAGTTATGCATGAGACATAACTAATTTTTGTAGAAAAAGTCTTAGATTTAAATTTTTTTAATGCTAATTAGCTACTGTCATAAATTATAGGTTGGTAATTGAGTAAAAACATTTGAGATATTTCAATTTCAACTATGAAATTATTAGTTTCTTAGACATTATGTCTATTTTAATGTAAAAACTTTAGCATGAAATTATTTTAGTTTCAAAATCTTGATTTTGGTTTTGGAATCATGCTAAAAGTTTGTGAGAGAATGCAAAAATTTAAGTATGTATGAGTGTTCTAATACATGACCTTTGATCATACGAGGTTCAAAATGTCAAAAACATTTTAGTATAATTGTTATTAGATTATTTGATTTGGTCCTTTCTCTATTGGTTATGAAAACCAATGAATCGTTATTTAAGAAAGCATGTAATAATGAATTTCTTGTTTTATGGATTCAGAATTTGCACTTAGTTGATGTGATTTTTGTAAACCAATATACTATTAAAAATAATAGATGGGTGATTAGACTCTTAAAAGTAACATGATGTTTAAGATAGGGATAAATATCTCTAAGTGGTCTTATTGAGAAATGAATGCACCTTTATAAAGGTCAGAGCTTATCAATATGAACCCATATATAGATATGCCTTGGATTATATATACATATATATATATATATATATATATACATATATATATATACATATATATATACATATATATATATACAGATATACATATATATATATATATATATATATATATATATACATATATATAGATATATACATATATATACATATAGATGTATACATATATATATATATATACATATATATATATATATACATATATATATATATATATACATATATATATATATACATATATATATATATACATATATATATATATATATACATATATATATATATGTATATATATATATATATATATGTATATATATATATATATATGTATATATATATATATATATATATATATATATACACACACACACACACACACACACACACACACACACACACACACACACACACACACACACACACACACACACACACACATAATGGTATTCTTCCACACAAAACCCTCTAGAGGTATTTACTCTTAGATAAGAGTCCATAATGATATAAATATTATCATGAGCTATTCATTTATCCTTAATCATTAGGACGATGCCTATTTAAGGAGGGAAGGATGTTACGACCTACGATATTATGATGAAGGCTTTGTGTGAAGATCTTCTATGACTAATGTGTTAAGCCTTTTTTATTATTTAGATTATTATTTAAAGCCTCATAAAGGCACTAAGCATGAAATTATAAAAATCATTAAAAATATTAATTGCCAAGGTTTAAATTAAAGGATTTAATTTTATATATATACATATATATATATATACATATATATATACATATATATATATATACATATATATATGTATATATATATATATATGTATATATATATATATGTATATATATATATATATATGTATATATATATATATATATGTATATATATATATATATATATATATATATATATATATATATATATATATATACATACACACACACACACACACACACACACACACACACACACACACACACACATAATGGTATTCTTCCACACAAAACCCTCTAGAGGTATTTACTCTTAGATAAGAGTCCATAATGATATAAATATTATCATGAGCTATTCATTTATCCTTAATCATTAGGACGATGCCTATTTAAGGAGGGAAGGATGTTACGACCTAAGATATTATGATGAAGGCTTTGTGTGAAGATCTTCTATGACTAATGTGTTAAGCCTTTTTTATTATTTAGATTATTATTTAAAGCCTCATAAAGGCACTAAGCATGAAATTATAAAAATCATTAAAAATATTAATTGCCAAGGTTTAAATTAAAGGATTTAATTTTATATATATTATGATTTTTCTATAATCTATGAATGGACTAGGTTTATATTTAAATAAATTATTGTTAGCATTAGAAATTTATTTTTATAAGGATAAAATTATGGTTTTATTATATACATTATCATTTTTTTATTGACCAAAAGGTCAATTTGGGAGAATCTTGAATAGGGTTTCTAGCTTATAAAATAAACTTCTGAAAGAAGAGGAGTGAGGGAGATGTCATGGTAGCTAGAAGTCTATACTACATAGTAACCATGTCAAGTGTTGGTAGTATAGGAATGAAATAAATTTGTGGAAGCCATGGGAAAGATGTAGGTGGATAAGAAATATTCTTAGGGATGTCATGTGAAGAAAATAGGGGATATGTCTTTGCCTGCAAAACTCATAATTGTTATTTTCATTTCAAAAAGGAAAATTTGGAAACGAAAGGTTGCTCTCAGGAAGATTTGTATGGTGCCATGAAATGATAGAAGATGGGTGAAATACTCTAGTTGATAATCCAAGGAAATGATTTTAGGCAAGTTTCCCTCTTCCTCCTAAATAATTTTACATTCTAGTTTAAATTACATTGTGGTAATTTACAAAAAAAATTGTTGAAATATATGCCTTTATAATCATGTATAATCATTCATATACGATCATCTAACTTAATAAGTATTAGGGGTATTTGTTTGTAATTACAAAAATTCCATTGCCTACCTGGTAAAAATGAATGGGGGTGAAGTAAAATAATTGGCCTTGACTAGGCCTGTTAGTTCATTTTATAAGACATTGATGCCATGGATTTTTCTTTTGGGAAATGAAAAGTTTTAGCATTGAGTGGAAAAATTTGAAGCAGGGTTTTTCAAGCTTATTTTATATGCCCTGCTAAAATTGGGTTTATGTGAGTTATTTTTTTGTATTAAAATATGAGTATTATTATTCTAACATGGTTGGTAGCAGATAGTTTGAAGATATGGAATTTATTTGCCAAATTGTATGGCTAGAATTTGTTTTTTAAATTGAATGGCTGAAATTTCTTGATAAATTGACTAGCTGGAATATGTTGTTAAATTGAATGGTTGGAATTTATTTGCTAAATTATATGACTGGAACTTGTTTTTTAATTTATCTAAAAAAGTATGCTTATGAACTATTTGAAAAAATGACTAAATTATTATATGGATAAAAATTAGATCATAAAGAATGCTTATAAATTATTTGGTGAAATATTTAAGTTATTAAATGGTTGGATTAAATCATTACAATGGCTGATTTTATTATATACATTTAAAATCTTGAATGGCCAATTATTCACCTTGTATAGGTGAGTGTATGTGTTGTCACTTATACTTAAAAGTGAATTGATTGTTGGGATATTCCTCTTCATTCATTTTGATGTGGTTGGGTAGTTTAATCAATCTTGTAAAGAGGTGTAATCATTTTGATAATCTTTTTATGGCTGGAAAATCAGTCTAGATCAACGTAAAGAATAACCTTAATAAATACTTAAACTTTCATTTGTTGGCTAAAAGGAATTGAAACATATTATTTTAATATATAGGAAATATCAACAATAATTAGATTAATCCTCCCTAGCACAAATGACTTTTGATGGCACCATTTTTGGGAGGTAGATGTAAAAAAAAATTATATTTTTGAGTTTTAACTGGCTACAAGTTAGTCTCAAAAGAGACTTGGTTTTTATAGTATTCATCTCATTTTCTCAAAACTAAAACCTATAATGGATTATCTCTAGATTTATCTTGGATGATATATGCTTTATTTTTATAATTGGTTCATTTCTTATTTTTGGTAAGGCATTAATTTTAACCTTTTACCTATGTTTTTATATAAATCAGTGCACAATAGCTTAGAAGTTGATGGTTTAAAAATATCCAATTCCTTAATTTTTTGTTAATAATACATGTTACTTTGAGATTAACCTCACAAGTATTTAAGTAAACAATTGATTCAACCTTCCTCTTTCTGGACATGATATTTAGATATCATTTTTGAGATGCTTGTGTAATAGAATTGCTCTTTGTTTAGCCTATTGATTGCAAATGCACTTGGATTTGTCTTAATCTAACTAAACAAAGTTAGAATGTTTTTTTTATTATTTTATTCTTGGAATGATTTTTGTTAGTAAGAATAAAATTTTGAAATAACATTTTACTCATTAAGATTCTTATAGTATGAGAGTTGGAATGAAAAAATCAAGCAATGCATGCCACTGTTGTGAGTAGTATGTCATTCACTTATACATTTGTAAAATGGTATCTTTTTATGTGGATACTTATGTTAAAATGTGTTCACTATCAATTACATTTAAATTTAGTAAATAAGTGGTATATTAGGATTTTATTACATTATATGGTGAGTGTGTAAGGATTTGATTGATATAAATTTGTTTATTAATTATTATTATAAATATTTTTTTTGTCATCACCCTGATATATGTTTAATGATTCACAAAATATGAATTGTCACACTGTAGTTTAAAGTTTTATGTCAAACTATTTATTATGAGGAAGGTGACTTGTTCAACATTACGTTGACCTTTTTTGTTAACATTATTAGTGTAGGTTTAGTGAAAAAATAAATTGTAAGGATCAAAAGAGTATGGTTTCTAGTTGCTTAATGTTATTTGCAAAGTATGTCTGGATTGATATTCTCTTCATTAATATATTTTGGGTACTCATTGGAGAGGTAAAGTGTGTAATCATTCCAATATGTTTACCTTATTACATTAAAATTATATACTATGGGTTGTATTATGTTTGGCTTGTTAAATGAACTTCACTCATTTAGAGTATATTTGTATAAGTGGTTATTTTAAAATGTAAAGGTATCGTTTGGATAATATTCCTCGTTATAATAAATTAATATTTATAGACATGTAAAATTATATGTATCCAAAAATAATATGAAAGTGAAAATATATAATAAGCTCTTAATATTTGTCATAATTTATGGCGATTGGCCATCTCTTTTAGTCTTATTGTGATAAAGGCAATGAGGTCCTTTTTGTGATAACTTACATCTATGTATATGTGATTCAAGAAATGGTTTCATGTTTTTAAATTTGTGGCTTTATCAAGATTTATCATTATCCTATTTTTTAGAAGAGACATGTTGTCTCAAATATCTTTTATAGGGTCCCTTATCTCAATAACAAGAGGTTATCTATTAATCTTAAGTGTGTTGATAAGTAAAGGATGACTAAATCTGATTTGAGAGAGTTATTATAGTATTGTAGAGATTAAAAGGTAAAATAAACCTCTTTAATTTGACTATTTCTTCACCACTCTAATGAAGGAAACAAATCTAAATAACATTTTCATATGGTTGAAATACACTTCTAGGAGACGCGTGCTTAATATGTTTAATAATCTTGTAGATTGATTCATGATCTATGATAATCAAATTGCCTTAATATTATCTTAAGTATTTTGGGGCATCTTGGTGGAATTATCTTTATAATATTCCATAATGGATTGTATTCACTATTTGTTTAACATTTTCATTATTTACTATGGATCTTGGTAACTAAATTATTTGCTTAAATTGAGTTTCCATTCAAGTACACTATTAGAATCTGTGTAATGCAAGATTAAAATGGGAAAGAATCCTTATTTTAAAAAATATATTATGAGTTGTTTTGGATTCATTTCACTTGGTATCAAAGCCTATGCTCTAAAAAATTTTAAGGCAGAGGTTGCTTAACCAAAAGAATGAGCTTAGTTCACTTTATATCCAATCTATGTTTGTTAGTACTACACTTGTTGCATATCTTTCACTAGAATGGGAAATAAGAAGTATTTCATCTTGAAACCCTATAAGCTCTTAAAGATTCCCTGACCATAATATGTTGATTTCTATAGCCTTGACTAAAGTCACCCTTTTCTAATTTTGGGTTACGTTAATGTGGGTCTCTCTTGACTACTAGTTGACCTATATGGGTGGGTCAATAGGAGTCAATGCAATAAAATAATACTATTGAAATTTAGAATAATTATTGTAAAAATTCTTGGGACATTAAGTCTTTGAAGGGTTGAGGGTGACTTATGCCTGAGAGGCTAGTTGAGGAGAGTGTGTATCTTATTTACTTGAGTAAATCATCTGGTTTTTGAATCTTTATTGGTCAGGGATCGATTTGAGTTTTATGGGTTGATAAACTTGAATGGTTGTTGATTACCATTGATATTTCATTGGATATGCATTAATTAAAATTAAAAATAAGTGTTAGAAGAGAAGGACCTTGAAATCAATTTTTGATTATTTGGACCACTTGGTGAGTTGTATGAATATTGACTCATTTTTGGTGGTTTGTTAATTTTTTAATTACTCTCCTAAGTCCTATATTAGACTAAGTTATAAATGAAATGATTTTCAAATCTCTTATGTGATTTATGTGGTTGCTTTTAAATAGAAGTAGTAGGCCTTATTTTTATCTTAAAGACCTAATTGACAACTTGGTGAAGTTGGCCTATTGTGATTCTCGGCATGTTAACTATATTTTTCTTGAACTAATAAACTAATTTTTGAATCAAGGTTATCTTAAATTGATACCCTTGTTGCTAAATATAATCTTTGTAAATAACAAAGGAATAAAATATGAATTAAAGCTCAACATGTTAAGTGAGGTTGGAATAGTATCTAAGCTCATTGTTGGAACTTGTGTGGCATAAGTCTAAGCTGAGAAAGTACTTTTTTTCATGACTAGTGTTTGTGAAGCATTATTTTGTCCAAGATAGTGAATTTGTAATCAAGACTGGAAAGGTTTTTATGTCTGAATTTTTATTTTTATTGATATCAGAAATGATGGGTTCCTTAATCTTGGAAATTATAAAAATGTTGGGACTTGGTTCTCCCACCAAATTAGTGATTATTATGGATAGAATTTTTATAATGTTATGATCTAATTAATTGAGTACTTTAGTGTGATATATGCTCAAATGCATGGATTATTGAGCTAATATAATACTCTTGTGATGAGTGGCCTTTATTTGAGTAAGAAAAATCAAAATGTATAATATTATTATGGTTTGGAAAGGTTATTTCAAGGCAAATATGCCCTTAGAAGGTGGTGTAATTAAAGACTAAATCCAAAAAAAAAAAAAAACTTTATGAGGTAATGCTAAAATTTTTAGAAATGATTATAAAATAAGATACTACTATTATTATTGATGTATCTTGGATAATTAAAAGGAATTTTTTTCAAAATAATAATTAATTATTGATTTTATGCATTTTTTTTCTAATATCTATGTTAATTAGGTTTATATTTTTCTTGCCTTTATGTGTCACTATAAGTCACTGGTTACAACTATACAATTTATTTTTTTTAAAATATTATGACTAGTGCTTGGAGATCACTATTCCAAATTCATGGAATTGTAATAAATATTATGAAGGTTTTTCTTGTTAAAATACTATTATGGTTGGTTGATTTCAACCATTATGGAAACTGAAAGTGAATAGATAGTATGTTCTATGATATTGAGGTGGTGTAATCTATGTTTCAACTAAAATTAATGATTATAGGTAGCTATAATTTTCATGGTAGTAATATGAACTTCACTTTGAGCCTTGTATAAATCCACCTTTCTCAAGGTCACACTACGTAGGATAAGCAACACTAGTCAACCATTAACTTGTTTGGGTAAACCAATCAAGGGCTAGTGATAAAATCTTGATGTTGTAATAAAAGGATGATCATTAGGTGTTTGATGATGGATTGTTTAAATAAACCCTGATATTATACTTGAGGTATGACATATTTGGAAGGATTGAGGTTTTTACTCAAGCTTGGAGGGCCAAGTGGTAGTGAATGTGGTTGTCTTGCTTGGGCACGTTATAAAGTTTTGGGGATCTCTAATTATTAATAGGTATCATGAGCCATCTAATTCATGAGATATGAATATTGTTGTTAATTTTTCAATTCTCAAAGATATAGATTAGTGGTCATTTTTTTAACACACCCTTCCTTGAAAGAAGGTGATGGTAAACTTGAGATCCCTAAAATTGAGCATACTATGATAAATGATGGATATTTGATGTCATCTAAGATGGTATCTAAACATCAAGTGGACTGATAAAATTCATGGACCCTTTTTCTTCATTTTAAAGTGTGTTTATGTGTTTTGATGTGAAAATACCCTTGGAATAAGTTACTAAAACACTTAAGCTAAGTATATGTGTCGTATTCCACATGGTTACTTTACATGTAAAATTGTTGTATATTTTGTAAACCTCTACGTTATATGTGATTATGTTAGACCATGAAACTTTTTAATTTGTCTATGTTATCAGACATTATTTCATAAGTATTTCATGTATATTTCATATAATAAGTGTGACCTTGTGTTGTTGACTCTTTATAAGAAGCAATGTGATCATGAACTACTTTGTGATGTAATTTTTTCTTTCAAAAGCAACCTCTATTGATCAAATTTATCAAGTATGGTGTTATATTGTGTGGTGTAATCCTACATCACTATTATAGTTATGATAATTTATGTAAGTTTGAGGTTGAGGGTGGAGAATATTTAGACTAGGTATGGGTTAGGAAGTAGAGTCTCTCATAGACTGAAAATCAATTTTTCACCTTTGCATGAGGTAGTTGCCTGATTCATTCATGTGTGTGCACCATGTGTATCATAATTTATCCATGGGATCTTCATGCATAATGATAAACTTATGGATCAAGTGTTACCTTACCCACCTCTTAGATGTTGTTGTAAAAATAACCTATGTGTAAATTCCTTGATGTAGTCTTGTGAAGCACTAATTGGTCCTATAAGTTGGATTTTTATGAATTATAACAAGACTATACTTGTTGTAATATAGGCAAATGTTGGATTGTAAATACAAACATGATATGTTCTGAAATGTATAATTTTTTATGGGATAATATTATTGAAAATATATTTTAATCTATTTATATTCATGACTATCATGTATGCCTATGTTTGGAAGGTGCAATGTAAATCCTTGATTAGACAGTTTTTAAATTCCTGGGTGTTATCAAGAAGTAATTATAAAATTATGGTGGGATTGGGATCCATTTAACCATCATGTGAGCTCAAAACATTAATGGATAACATGATGAAAAAATTTAGGGTTACTTGTGAGTGCTTGGGATGGCCTATCCAATGTTTGGTGTGGTTAGAGTGGGATGTTGCACTGACCCATGACAAAATTTCATAATCATAGTGGTATGGTTAGTTGGGTGTTAATTTAATTCTGAGATGAATGACAAGAAATTATACATAAATCATAATCTAAAGTTGTGTAAGGACCATATAACAAGTATGATTACTATAATGTCTTATATATTATGGTGAATATTAGAAAGTTATGCTTGGGACATAACTAATTTTTATAGAAAAATGCCTCAAATTTATCTTTTTTTGTACTAAATCAACTATTATAATAAATTATAGGTTGGTAATTGAGAATAAAAATTAAAGTTATTTTAATTTCAAATATGAAATTACTAGTTTCTTATACATTATGTCTATTTTATGATATAAACTTTAACATGAAAGTGTTTTAGTTTCAAAATCCCAATTCATATTTTTCAAATCATGCTAAAATTTTACAAGAGAATGCAGAAATTTAAGTATGTATGAGTGTTCTAATATATGACCTTTGCTCATACGAGGTTCAAAATGTCAAAAAGGTTGAAGTATAATTGTTATTGGATGCTTTTATTTGGTATATTTTCTATTGGTTATGAAAATTTGTGAATCTTTATTTAAGAAAGCACAAAATAATAAATCTCTTATTTTAAGGATTCAACTTTTGTACTTAGTTGATGTGTTTTTTTAAAACCAATATACTATTAAAATAAGAAGATGGTTGATCATAATCTTAAATGAAAAAAGACATCGAAGATAGGGAAAAGGATCTTTTAGTGGTCCTATTGGGAAATGAATGCACCTTTATAGAGCCTAGAGCTTATCAATATAAACCCACATATTAATACACCTTGAGTTACATATATATCTATATAAAAATGATATTATTATCTATAGAACCCTTTAGATTTATTCACTCCTAGATAAGAGTTCATAGTGATATAAATCTTGTCATGAGCTATTCCTTTGTCCTTAGTCACTAGGATGGTACCTATTTAAGGAGGGAAAGATGTCACAACCCAAGTTATTATGGTGAAGGCTTTGTGTGAATAAGTCTTATATGACTAATGTGTTAATCCTTTTTGTGTTATTCAGATTATTATTTAAAGACTCATAAAGGCATTAAGTATGAAATTCTAAAAATTATTAAAAATATTAATTTCCAAGGTTTAAATTAAAATATTTAATTTAATATCTATTATTATTTTTCTATAGTCCATGAATGGTCTAAGTTTATATTTAAACCAATTATTTTTATAATTATAGATTGATTTTTATAAGGATCAAACTATGGTAAATATTATATCTATTATCATTATTTATTATTATTGACCAAAAGGTCAATTTTCAAGAAGCCCAAATAGGGTTTCTAGATTATGAAAGAAACTTCTAAAAAAAGAGGAGTGAAGGGGATGTCATGGCAGTTAGAATTCTAAGATGCTTAGTAGCCATGACAAGTGTTAGAAATAGAATAATGATATAAATTCATGTTAGCCATGGGAATGCCAAAGGTGCATGAGAAATCTTCTTAGGGATGCCATGTGAATCCAATGGGAGACATGTCTTTGCCTACAAAACTCATAACCGTTACTTACATTTCAAAAAGGAGAATTTGGAAATGAAAGGATACTTATAAGAAAAAAATTATGGCACCATAAAATGAAGGAAGATGGGTGAAATACTCTAGAAGGTAGTCTAGGGAAATGATTTCAAGTAAGTTACTCTCCTCCTCCTAAGTAATTTTATATTCTAGTTTAAATTACATTGTGATAATTTACAAATTTTTATGTTGAGATATAGGCCTTTATAAGCATGTATACGAATGCATATATGAGCCTCTAAATAAATAAGTATTAGTGATATTTATGTTATAATTATATAAATTCCATGCCTTACCTAGTAAAAATGAATGCGAGTGTAGTAAATTAATTGGCCTTGACTGGGCCTATTAGTTCATTTTTCATTATATTGATGCCATGGATTTTTATTTTGGAAGATAAAAAGTTGTAGCATTGAGTGGAAAAATCTAAAGTAGGGTTTTTCAATAATATTTTATATGCCCTACTAAAATTAGGTTTATGTGAGTAATTATTTTTGTATTAAAATTTGAGTATTATTATTCTAGCATGGCTGGTAGTAGATAGTTTTAAAATATGGAATCTATTTGCCAAATTATATGGATGGAATCTATTTTCTAAATTGAATGGATGAAATTTGTTGATAAATTGACTAGTTGAAATATGTTACTAAATTGAATGGTTATAATTTGTTTGCCAAATTATATGGATGGAATTTGTTTGATAAATTGCTTCAAAGAGGATGCTTATGGGCTATATGATAAAATGATTACAATATTATATGGATGGAAATTAGTTTGTAAAGGATGTTTATGGACAGTTTGATGAAAATTTAAAGCTACTAAATGGCTGGGTTAAATCATTACAATGGATCATTTTATTTTATGCTTTGAAAATCTTGAATGGCCAATTATCTGCCTTGTATAGGTGAGTATATGTGTTATCACTTATAGCTGAAAGTGAATTGATTGTTGATATATTCTTATTGGTTCATTTTTATGTGGTTGGATAATTTACTCAATCTTGTAAAGAGGTGTAATCATTTTTATAATCCTCTTATGGCTATAAAATCAACCCAAATTAGCCTGAAGAATAACCTTCAATAAATAAATAAATTTTGATTTGTTGAAAAAAAAAGCATTGGAATGTATTATTTTAACATACGAAAAATAGAAGAAACAATTATATTAATCCTCCCTAACATGAATGAATTTTAGTGGCACCATTTCTAAGGGGTAGTTGCAAAAGAAAACTACATTTCTCAATTTTAACTAGCTCAAAGTTAGCCTCAAAAGAGACTTGGTTTTTATAGTATTCATCTCATTTTATCAAAACTAAAACCTATTATGTATTCTCTCTAGATTTATATTAGATGAGAGATCATTTTATTTCTCTAATTTATCCATTTTCTATTTTTTGTAAGGCATTCTTTTTAGTCATTTACATTTTTTTCTGTGTAAATCAAAAACTTAGAAGTTGATAGTTTAAAAATATCTAACTCATTTTTTGGTTAGTAATACTTGTTACTTAGAGATTAACCTCACAAGTATTTAAATAAATAATTTAGGAAATATTCCTCCTTTTGGACATGATATTTAAATCTCATTTTTGGGATGCTTTTACAATAGAATTACTCCTTGTTTAGCCTGTTGATTGCAAAGATGCTTGGAATTATATTGATATAACTAAACAAATTTTGATATTTTATTCTTGGAATGATTTTGGTTGGTAAGAATAAAATGTTGAAATAAAATTTGACTCATTAGGATTCTTATATTATGAGAGTTGGAATGAAAGAATCAATTAGTACATGCCACTAGTGTGAGTAGTATATCATTCACTTATAAATTTGTAAAATAGTATCCTTTTATGTGGATACTTCTGATAAAAAAGTGTCCACTACTAGATACATATAAAATTAGTAAATAAATAGTACATGAGGATTTTATTGTGTTATATTTTGAGTGTGTAAGGATTCAATTGACATAAATTTGTTTATTGATTATTCTTGTAAATGATTTTGTTGTCATAACCCTGATTTATGTTTAATGATTCACAAAATATGAATTTTCACATTGCATTTTAAATTTTACTGCAAACTATTTATTATGAGGAAGGTGACTTTATCAACATTATGTTGAACCTTTTTTTTAATATTTTCAGTGCAGGTTTAGTGGAAAAATATACTGTAAGGGATCAAAAAAATATGATTCCTGATTACTTAATGTTGTTTGTAAAGTATGTCTAGATTGATCTTTTTTCATTAATATATTTTGGGCTTTCATTGGAGATGGAAAGAGTGGAATCATTCTAATATATTTACCTTATTATATTCAAATTATGTGGTATGGCTTGTATTATGTTTGCCTAGTTAAATGGACTTTACTCATTTAGATTGTATTTGTATAAGAGGTTGATTTAAATTATAAAGGTATCATTTGGGTACTATTCCTTATTATAAGGAAGGAATATTTATAGACATGTAAAATTATATGTATCTCAAAATAATATTAAAGTAGGAATATATAATAAGATCTTAATATTTTTCATAATTTATAGCAATTACCCATCTCTTTTAGTCTTATTGTGATAAAGGCTATAAGGTCCTTTTTGTGATAACTTACATACTATGTATGTGTGTTTCAAAGAATGGTTTCATGTTTTCAAATCGGTGGCTTTATCAAGATGTATCATTCTTCTATTTGATAGAAGAGACATGTTATCTCAAATATATTTTATAGGTTCCATTATCTCAATCACAAAAGCTTATCTATTAATCATAAGTTCACCGATAAGTAAAGGATGACTAAATCTGATTTGAGAGAGTTATTGCAACCTTGTAGATATTAAATGGTAAAATCAACCTCTTTAATTTGACTATTGCTTCACCACTCTAATTAAGGAAGAAAGTCTAAATAAGCTTTATATAAGGATCAAATACACTTCTGAGAGACTTTATGTGTTTAATACGTTTAATAATCTTGTAGATTGATTCATGATCTATGATATCAAAATTTCCTTATTATTCTCTTAAGTATTTTTGGGCATCTTAGTGGAATGATCTTGATAGTATTCCATAAGGGATTGTATTCACTATTTGTTCAACATTATTATTATTTTATAACTATGGATCTTGGTAACCAAATTATGTGCTTAAAATGATTTTCCATTCAATCACACTATTTGAATCTATGTAATTCAAGATCAAACTGGGAAAGAACCCTTGTTTTGAAAAAAACTATTGTGGGTCGATTTGGGTTCATTTCATCTTGAATTTAATCTTGTAAACCCACTTGATTCCAATGAAATATTTATTAGATGCATACTAAAAAATATTCCATGTATAAGTAATCTCAATTTAACCCACATTAAAATTCATAGCATCAACCCATGCTTTATTTTGACTAGCTTGTGCATAACTTCTAGGTTTACTAGCCATAGATGACAATGCAAAGATAGTATTTTTATATTAAGCATCATAAAACAAATTAAATTAATGATATTAAATCCTTTTAATATTCCTCTCATATTTTTTATTTAATATTTTATTGGATAGATATGGATTTAACAACTACTTGTGATTGTTTATATTTGATGAAGATGGATGACTAGTCTCTTGTGAAGAGATATTATTATTTTTTGTTGAACTAAAATCATGTGTATGCATTTATAATCCATCAAAATCAAATTAAATAAGATTAAAATATTCAATTATGACCTTTTTATATTTAATTGTGGTGATTTTCATGCTACCATTTATTTCAACTTAGATGAGCTTTCCATCTCTCAATTGCACTTGGATTTAAAAGGAATCATTTAACTTGTTGAAACTATCTATATGACTTGTCATGTGATTTGAGTGTGTTGAATCAAGAGACAAAAAATTATTTTCATCATTTATTATAAAAATACACATGAGATGATAATATAAGTGCTCTTACTCCTCACTTTATTCAGCTTGGAATGATTTATCTTCATCCTCTTGATTGGCTTGATTTTTAACTACTAGTATCCTACAATATTTTATAAAGTGACTTGGTTTTTTGAAATAATGATAAGGTTTTTTTAATATATAAAGTTAGCTTCAAATTTTCCCTTTGAATTTGAGTTTTTAAACTACCTTGACTCTGATTTGTATTTTTCTCTTTGGTATTTAAAATTCTTACCTTGGTTTCAAGTGCATGTTTTAGATCATCTATATATATTTTCATCTTATACTCATGGGAAAGATAGAAACCAATAACTTATCAACACTTATAGTGTTAAAGTCATTACACTCCATAAGAGTGATCAAAATATGGAGCCATTTTTGAGTCAAAAATATTATTTTTTTCTTACTATGACCCTATATTCTATGGTTTCTCTATAAATTCTTATTATATGCACTAACATATTTACTCTTATGCAATATTCTCCAACTCCTTCATTATCAGACTCTCTCAAAATTTCAAAATTTATTTTGATAGTTTTTAGTTTTGATTCCTCACCTTAGTATATCCTTGATATGAATTTTTCAAGGTATTCCATGCCTCATGAAAATTTTTGCATCCAATAATATTTGGATAGATGTTTCGGTCTATGACACTTTGAAGATAAAATAAATATTGTGCATCAACATTTTATTTACCATTTTTTGTATTCTTCTAATCTTGAGTCAAATATTTTAAATATGTAGGTGGTGTATATCCATATAGAAAATTATCTCAAAATCCCTTCTAAATAATTATTATCTTTAATTGATCTCTCCAATATTCAAGGTTTTCACCTTTGAAAACATAAATATGTGTAGAAGTCATGATTCTCTTAATAATGGCTTAAAAAATTTATTAAATGAATGTATTATACCAAATAAAGGTTTTGAATGTGTGGAGAGAGTGAAAATCAACTATAATTTAATCTGAAAGTGAAGCTATATATCATCTAATTTGTCCTAGAATTACTAGATGTTAATCTAGTAGTGTTATAAGTGTGATTGACGACAAAATATGTAGTGAATAAATTCAAATCAAGAAGCTAAACCTTAATAATTTTAATTTTTGGATACATGAATTAAAAAATTAGAGATAAAAATATATGAAAATATTTTCCAAGAATAACTATGGTGCCACACTATTGTACCATTCTTTATTAGTAAGCATGTCTAAAATTTGCCAATTACAATAGAACTTACATGACAAGTGAATACTCAATTAACAAATTAATTAACAAATAATTTAAATAAAATAGACTCTTGTAAATATAATATAACCTAAAATATAATCAATATAAAAAATTTGATTTATTTATAATAAATGGGCATCATGCAAAATGTCTCTCTTAGCAAGCAACACATGCATAATATATAATATAGGTGCATCAAATCACTATAAAGTAGAAAATTGAATAAAATAAATTTAATTTTAGTTAGAACATCTATAAAAATTGTGGCTCACATTTTAGGAATGAATGGATAAATATTAGAGTTTAATTAAGTACATATTCAGTGAACTACACTCTAACTTACACTTCTAACTATTTTAGGAAGTTCCTAAAAAGTGTAGAAATTTGAAAAAACAATTAATATAATAAAAAATGAATTAAATAACCCTCATAAACTAATAAAAAACTAATAAATATAATTTTAGCATCAAATATCAAGTTATGACATTAGAATCACACTTAACATACCATTCAACATTTTGTTCGGCTCCTTCTTGATAGTGTCTTCCAACAAGGGACCGACTCTATGTTTTTTTACCTGACATGTCTTATAAATAATTTAATATTTATCTCATGAAGACTTATGGAAGTATAATAACCTTTTAAATATTTATATGATAAGGAAAAAATATCAATGAATTCTGTAAATAACTTAGTAAAGTATCTTTTCTTGGGTAATAGATTAGATGCCTAGATAAACATACTTGGGATCTTCATCAGTTCTCAAATTAATAGGAGTAGTTTCTCATATTAGCCTTATTTAAATTTATTCATTTGTAATTACTTTAGGAAAATAAATAAAATAACACATTGATTCAATACTTACCAAGTTAGGTGGTAACTTATTACAACTACACTGCAAATATTTACTATAATTCAAGATTTAATTCTAAATGTAATCATTGTGGTCAAAGTTATTACCTTGTATTAAACTATTGATATGTTTATTTCAATAAAATATAGACAAACAATTTTTCAAATCAAGTATATCAGGTTTAAAAATCTAAAAAAAAATAATAAATAGAAGGTTCTACATCACTTAAAGTTAGATTAGAAGAATAAATATCAAGTTTATCAATGCATATATTAAATTATCTAAGAATGTGTGAAAGATTATATGCTTTAAAAATTTATATTAGTGATCAAACCTTTTATGTTTACTTATGTATATGTGATTGATTAGTCATAGATTTTTTTGACTTGCCTAATAACTAACTCATATTAACTGAAAACCTCTACATATATTATGTTCACTTCGATGGATTTTCAAGACCAAAACATAAAGTTTTGAATTTAACTATAGTATATGTTAGAACATTTAATTTTTAGTGGGCTTAATTGACCTTTAGCCTTGGTATTAATTAAATAAATAATAATATATTATTTATTATCATGAGGTTTTCACCTCATGATAATAAATAATATATTATTATTATTTATTTAATTAATACCAAGGCTAAAGGTAAATTAAGCCCACTAAAAATTAAATGTTCTAACATATACTATAGTTAAATTCAAAACTTTATGTTTTGGTCTTGAAAATCCATCGAAGTGAACATAATATATGTAGAGTTTTTCAGTTAATATTAGTTATTTATTAGGCAAGTCTTACCAAATTTTAATTAAATTATTTTATTAGGATGGATGGACTCATTACTTTTACAATGGTCACCTTTGATACATGAGCATCAAGCCAAAAAGCACTATTTATGATTTGTTGTCAATAAGGGGTAAATTTTGGTAAAATTTTGATGTCAAGGTTTTTTAGGAACCGTATTAGGTCCATTTTTGTCTTTGGAGTCCATTTGGAGTAATTAAGGTGTATTCTGTGACTTGCAAAGTTTTCCCTCCAAAACTAGGAATTTAAAAATTCAAATAATTGTACTAAGTCTAGGAGAGTTAAAATCATGTAAGGATTGAATATATGAGTCAAGTGGGGTTAAGGAGTATAATTAAGTCATATAAAGGTGATAATAAATCATATGGGTTAAGTTCATATGGTGGAAGCCAATTTTTGTATGATCACCCTCACTCAAATGTTGGGTTGACAAGAAAAGAAGTTAATTTGTAACACAATTAGATAACCATATTTGAAGTTGATTAAAAAAGAAGATTGGTATGTAAGTTATAAGGTAGAAGAGATAAAAATAGATAGAGGTTAGTAAAAATCTCCAATACATAAAAAAAATAGGGAGCCATGAGGAAAACTGATACATCTCACAATGAAGATTGACAAATCCTCTCATGGACAGTATTTTTGTAATAAAGAAGGATTAAAATGAATAAATAAAAGTTTGTTATTGTTATATTTATTAATGAATTTTGAATATTAAAGTATATGTTTTATTGATGTCCATTGAGACCATGATTGTATTCATATTAGTGTTGAAGTTGCAAGTTATAGATTGATAAGTGATGACAGTCAATATGGTTGTAGGTCTCAACCTTAAATGAAGGATGTTTGAGTGGTTTGTATATAGGATTGGTGAAATTAAATGTATCATAAAATACACCCATACATTTTTTTGAATATTATATACATTTTAATGGTGGTGAGAGCCTATACTAAAGGAAAACTCAGGATATAAGGGCATTAAATCCAAGGAACTCTACAAACATTACTACAATCAAGAAAGGAAGGTAAACACTTGGTGTTTTAGACTTAGCCTCAATGTGTTGGATAGTGATGAATATATGAAAGTATAAATAATTTGGGTGGATTATTGGCGTTTTTAATCCAAGGTAAGTAATAGACTCCAATACATAGGTTATGGGAGAATCACCCTTTTGTTGTTACAGTCAAAATCCTATATACATAGTCATAAGCAAATAAAATATATCTAACACCAAAATAAAATGAATGTGGAATATATTGAGTAAAATTTTGTTTTCAAAGAGGTTAAATATGCATGTGTAAATGTTAAAAACATAAAGTAAACATAATTAGATCCCTATTTATTTTAATCACCCTTATCAATGAGTTGAAACCCCTATTTTAAAGAGTTAAGAAAGAATCACATGTTGGGATAGAGAAATGATCATTAGAATAATGAATTATTGATATGAATAGAGGAAAAAAAAAGATCATGTATGGGATATAGGGATAGATAAGACTTAATGAAAACAAATAGGTTCTAAATGTGTACATAGTCTATACCCTATCCTATCACATGCAGTCTTTAAAAGAAGTGCTTGGTAGTGGGTTAAGAGATTAAATGTGGTGTTTCCAAATAGGTTAACAAGTGAATAATAATAATAATATTCTATCAAATGTGATTTAACCTTTATAATCCTTAGGAGGACAAATAGCTTGTTAGATTCCTCACATAATCAATAGAAGGAATAAATAATTCATTCTATTTTGGTGCCTCCAAGCATTTGATGAATTGAAAAAGGTTTTCAACATATTGATAAAGTTTAAAAAGCTCAAAAAATACCCAAGGAAGTTGATTTTATCTTTTTAAGTGCTATATAACTCAATAAATTGATTTTTGTGTGCCCTCAGCCTGTATAGTGGGTTTGAAAACCCTAGATTAGGGTTTAGCTATTTTAGAGAGTTTCCACCATTGGAAAAAGGTGAAACTTGGTGGTTAGGGATAGATTTATGTGACAAAAGAGATTTAATGGGTTTTATGTTTATACATTATTTTTTCGTATGTGTATAGGAGGTTATACCTATCAAGAAGAATTAGAAACCTCATTAGGTCTATCCTAAGGGTGAGAAAATATGTCTAGCTATAGAGTTGGCTCTGAAAGCTTCATGATGAGTTGAATATATATATAGGGTGCTCAAAAGGATTTTTAATTACATTTTATACTTGATACAATTGAGAAACAAAATAAAAAGGCTAGGAAAAAGGCTACAAGCCTTAAGGAAGCATTAAGACCATGGAATACAAAAAAGAAGGGTGGATTGTGTTTGGTCCCTTGAAAGGGGTTTAGACATATCTATTGTGATAATTTATGACCCTCAATGCAATGAATTTAATTCTTAAAAAATAAATCAATATGTGGACTTTGAAGTATAATGAACTTGCCTAGTGGAAGCTAGAGGAAGAGATAGAGGTAGTTGTTAAAAGAGTGAATGCCCTGAGTCACATTACGAATGAGAATGTCTAAAGAAAGGAATAATTCAATGTAGGAGTGCCTCTAAGAGTGAAATTATAGGAGATAAATGATAAATCCATTAAACATAGTGAGTATTACAAAGGAAATCTAGATTAAACTAAAGATGAAATCTTGAAGACCAAGCCATAGCATGTAATTATGACCAGTTGGTTTAGCCTCAGATGGTGATGTATTGGTGTATCTTCTCCCTATGCCTCTGAATCAACCTCCCTTGGTTTTTCATTATAAATATGGTTTTACCCCTATTATTAATCACCCAATATATATGAAATATTAATCATATTCAATCTTGAAGAGTTTTGTGAAAGTTTGTCTGAGAAGTGAAAGATTGAAGAACTTGTATTAGGTACAGAGGTTTTTATCAATTATATATATATATATATATATATATATATATATATATTATTTTTAATTTTTTTAAAATAAAAAAATATTGCATGTTAAAGCGTAATTAAATTACTAATTGAGTTGGTATTTAATTTTTTGTAATTTTTTTTGAAAAATGTGAGGTCTTGTGTTTAAATCTCTCTAACTTTTTTTTCAATTTTTTCCAATTTAATTAATTTTTAATTCTATTTGTTGGGTTACATGCTAAATTTCTCACATGTAAACCCCTCTCTGGTGTCATCCTTCTTACGACATTTGACTTTGTCAAAACCTTGTCAGACATGGTCATGTAACTTGTCAATCTCTAGGTTTTGGCACATTCTAGATGCAATGGAGTGGTCGATGTTTTTTTTGAAGTCTTTTATTTTAGTTTTTATACATTTTTTAATATTATTGTTTAAATGGTCATTTTGAGTGAAACTCTTTCAATGCTTAGATTAGTGAAATTTTAATTCAAATTTTTGCATTGTTTGGAATCTAAATTGCATGTGAAATTCACTTTATTTTTAAAAATAGTTCAAAAATTTAATTAAAATTTTTCATAAATTTCTTACTTTGTTTAGCATTAAATTGAATAATTATTTTGTGTTTATAATTTTAAATTTGTTTTACTATCAAATTAAATTAAAATTCACACTAAAGTATTTCTTTTAAAGCATTTATTTACTATTCTATTTAAAGAGAAGCTATGACTTCACCTCATTTTTCCTTAAATAAATCTCAATTGCTTAATGAAAATAACTATAATTTATGTAAAATTTATTTTAAATCCAAATTTAGGGCATATAAGTTATGAAATATTGTCATTGGGACTGATAAAGCCCCTTTTAGATGACATGTGACCCCTAAACTTAATAATACATTTCAACATAATTATAGAAAGCTTTGTCTATTATCTTGCAGAGTGTTAAAGATGAATTCCTTCTCCACATCAATTTTCATTAGTTTCTTAGTGATTCTTGAAAACTCCTTGAATCCATGCACAAGGGCACTTGTCTCTCAAAAATTATTAAGTTAATCTTTGAATTGCTAACTACACCTATAAAATGTGATGAAAAAGTTGTAAATTTTCTTGATAAAATTTAAAATATTAAAGTTAATTTAGATGGATTAAATTGTAATTTTATTTAATATCAATTTATTATTTTATCATTTAATTAAATATTAATGATAAATTTAAAAATTTATTTCAATTTTAAATTCTAAATACCAAACTAAGTAAGATATCCCTAATCTTACCACTTTGTCTACTCTCTTAATTCTAGAAAAAAAAAGTTATGATCAATTTTGATTCTAAAGATAATGGCACTTAGGCACTTCTCACCTTAAATAATGTTTCTAATAACACTAAAAACTATAAATCTAATCCTAATTTTGATAAAGGCAATAATGGGAATAAAAAATTTGATAATAAGAATTATACACCTAAGTTTAATAGAAATTGTAATATATGTGGTAAATTTGGTCATAAGAGGGAAACCTATTATAAAAAAAAGGATAAAAATAACAATAAAACTTATAAAACTAACAAATGGAAGAAATATAATCAAAACAAGTAAAATAATTAAAACCCTAATCAGAATAACAATCAAGATTCAAATGTTGTTGATTTGTATGCTACTTTATTTGCTTCAAATAAAAATGAGTGGATTTTAGATAGTGGTGAATCATACCATATGACATGTTTGTCTAATATTTTGTGTGATTCTAGAGATATCACTAAAATAATTTACTTTGGAGATAAATCATTTTTAAAATCAACTAAACAGGGGAAAGAAAAGTCTTTAAATATTATTATAAATGATGTTTTCTATGTATCTAAGCTTAAAAATAATTTACTATCTTATTCTCAACTTACCAATAATAATTTCATTATAACATCACTTAAAGATAGTTTGTCCATTAGAAATAAATTTGGTTCCTTTATTGTTGAAGGTGTTCAAAAGAATGGTTTATATATTTTCTCTCTTTTTGCATGTTTATTTTATTTTATTGTATAGTAAGAATGAATCTCAATTATGGTATGAAAGAGTAAGACATGGTAATTTTATTATCTTACATGATATCTCTATAAATAATCTTGTTATTAGACTTTATTCTATCCCCTCTCATGAAATTTGTGAGGGTTATTTCCATGGTAAGCAACATAATAACTTCTTTCACAAAAATCATGATGTGAATTCCTCACATCCTTTATAATTAATTTATAATGATGTTGTAGGACCTATTGAAGTTATATCTCTTAATGATTATTTGTATTATAATAATTTTTTTAATGATTACACTAAAATTATTTGGTCCTTTTTTTATTAAAAATAAATCTGATGTGTTGTCTAAATTTAAGTAATTTAAAGCTAGTGTTGAAAATGTATTTGATTTTTCTATTAAAAAATTAAGAATTGATAATAGTAGTGAATATGTTATTAAATATTTTTATTCTTTTTGAATTAGTTTCAGTATTCAAATAGAATTAATGACTCATTATTACCCATATCAAAATGGTATTGATGAAAGGAAAAACTACACAATCATAAAAATGGCTAGAACAATGTTGCATTCTACACATGTTTCTCCTAGTTCTTATGGGCCAAAGCCATGAATACTACTGGGCATATTTTGAATAGAATCCCTACTTAATATTTGCACTTTTTATAAAACAAAAATACATGTATAATCATAACATTTTGTTTGCTTTGATAAAACTATTGTGTTGTTACTTTAGAGATACTAACTATATTGATAGTGTCTCATCTACATTGTATTTGATAGTAAAATGATTTAGTTTTATACCTTTTGAAAAAGTTTATTACAATTATATTGTAATAAATATATTTGTCTTAGATGAGAAAGTAAATAAAATATATAGATATTATGTTTATTTTCAATTCTTATGGGTAAGCATGGAAATACATTATATGCATAACATCATGCTTAGTTTGACAAAATGATCATGTTTAGTTATTGGATTTGATAAAAAGATCATGCTTAGTAAGTTTGGATCTTTTGTTCTTTGATTCTTTCATTTTATTAGTGGATAAATTCCATGCTAATATACTTAGATACTCTCATTTGTCTGTTTTATCATTTTATTGTTTATGCTAACATTATTATACGCTTCATTTGATAATAAGATATGTTATGAAATGCAATGTATAAATAGAGTTTGTATTATTAGATTTTCATCATTTACTTTGCTAAGAATTTTATTCATACATATCTAAACTTATTTATTTTAGTCTCATATCTTTTTGATTGGATGATGGCATTTCATGTTAAAATTATCCATTTTTTATGTATGAGAGGTTATACCTCAATCTTTTGTTGAAGAAATTAAACTTACAAAGTTTTGATAAAACTCAAATGATAAAATGAGTTTTTCAATAAAAGGATATATAATGTTTAAACTTGGTACCATATTATTAGTAAATTATTGTATGTACATTTTATGACAATTGGGGACACTCATCTTGTCAATATTGGAGACGTCTAATAATGAATTGCATATAATAATTTATGTTTTTCACTAACTTTGTAATCAAAGTAGTGAGCTTATTTACCTAAAATATGACTTGATTGTTTTAAATGTGTTTTACCATAGAAAAACATATGTCATAATTTTATGTATGTGGTTGTTGTTATGATAACCATATTATTCTATCATGAAGCTATTTTTAGATATGTGTTTAATTTTTTTGTAGGTGCACAACACCAACAATTTAAGCATATTGAAGTTCATGTGCATTTCATCTGAGATAAAGTCATCAATAGTGATATTGATCTATAGTTTTATCCTATGAATGAATAAGTGACATATATCTTCACAAAATTACTTGGTGTTATTAAGTTTTGTCAATTTCATGTAATATTGGGCCTCTCAGAGTTTCTATTAATGGGTAGTGTCCATGACAATGCCACTCCCTAATGGCCATGTTTTTCTTATTCTTCTCTATACTTCTTCTCAATTATAAAGCATTTTAAACTTCATGTGGAAGTTATATTATTGTAAACTTCATGTGAAAGTTTTACTTTTGTACCCAATACAGGACAACATACTTTGTAATGGAGGTCTTTATGTTATAAAAGGCTCCAAATATGCTTAGATGATTATTCAATATAAGTTATAAGATGTAGTCTCATGATCATGCTAACATAAATTTACTTTCAAGTAGTTTATGGATTATAATTTTTTTATTTCAAAAGGTGGTGTTTGGCATGATGAATGCTTTTAAATCCTTCAATTATGTACATAGTATAATTCCTTTCTAAAGTGACTATGACATTTATCCCCACTTAGCATTAAAAAGAAGTGTTAGATCATTTAAATCTAAGTGGGATTAATTAACCCTTAGTCTTGGTATTAATTAAATAAATAATAATATATTATTTATTATCATGAGTTGAAAACCTCATGATAATAAATAATAGAGTTATAATTATTTAATTATTATAAAATTTTAATTAGATTATTTTATTGGGATGGATGGACCCATTATTTTTATAATGATCATCTCCTTTGGTTTTTTATTATAAATAGGGTTTTACCCCTATTTTGAGACCAAGTAGTATATATGAAATATTAATCATATTCAATCTTGAAGAGTTTTTTGAAAGTTTGTTTGAGAAGAAGTGAGAAGTTGAAGAAATTATATTGGGTACAGAGAATTTTCTCAATTATTGAATAATTCATCATTGTGCTTTTTTACATCTGAGAGGTTTTATTATGTTAAGTCTCTATGTAATGCTTCATTGATCTGTGTGCTTCATTTATTATACTTTGTTCGTACATTATTATTATTATTATTATTATTATTATTATTATTATTATTATTATTATTATTATATAATCAATATTAGTATTTTAGAAAGATAAATAATATTCATATAAAAAATTATCGATAGGAAAAATAAGAACAATGCCAACACCACTACCATGTTGGGAACAAACTCCATCAAATTATAAGGACTAGATGACTTATTTTGAAATAGTTCTTACATATTTATTAGCTAGTTCATGTAAAATTAAAATTATGTATATTCCAATTCATATTTTTGAAAAGACAATGTTATTTAAAATGGGTTCAATGGGTGTGTCATTCTAATATTCCTTGTGCATAAATGTTATTTCATTACTTATAGTAAACCAAGTTGTATCTTACTTGACATAGGCACCAATAACTTTAGACCAATTCCTTTCTAATAACATTACAAAATCAATATGAATATTAAAAAATTGAATGTTACTAATGTATATAATTGTTTCATATTATACTACCTTTATGAATATATCTTTAAATTCACCACAATTTTTTAATTAAAGAGATTAAAAACCAAAAAGTTTCTAATCATCATGGTTGTAAGGGATGCCTAATTGATCAAAAAT
Source organism: Torreya grandis (assembly GCA_037957365.1). Lineage (NCBI taxonomy): Eukaryota > Viridiplantae > Streptophyta > Pinopsida > Cupressales > Taxaceae > Torreya > Torreya grandis. The sequence continues at coordinate 1,118,183 of JARHVA010002888.1, read as the reverse complement.
GAACTTAGGCATCATTTTTTTGGATGATTTTGTGTCAAGAATGTAATTATGAATAATATTATCACCAATTCTGATAGACATAAAAAGGAGGAATAAAATTAGAGGATGGATCATTGTATTGAGAAAATACATATTTAGATTTATCATCCTCAATTTCTTCTTGTAAACCTAAAATATTCTTGGGATCAAGATTTTTGAAAACTTCACTAATATTTTCAAGTTGATTGGGTAGACCAACAACTTGAATCGAATAAAAACCAACTTTTGTATTAGTTAATACATTTATAATACTATAAGGTCTAACATTAGTATTGATTTAAGGATAAATTTAAGGCATGTAGGTTATTTGATACTATGTAATATTATATCCTATAGGTTAAGAATTTATTTGTTCTAAACTATTCATAGGCACATTATTTTGTATTATTGTTTTACCTTTATCTTGTGGTGAATATTTTGAAGATGAAGTATTTTTGACTTCATTGTAAAATTATTTTAATATATGTTATTGATCCTAGTTGTCACAATCTTTTATATTTTTTTATACATGAAGAGTCATCTATAGGAATAGGAAGAGTCACCTTAGAAGGTTAAATAAACAACCAAATATTGGCATTATATATTATAATGTTCTTCTTTTCAAATTGAATTATGAATATAACTTTAGATTGAAAAAAATATTATTCATTATCATTACATTTAATACTTGGACCGACATTGGTATTAGAGTACAACATTTGTCATAAGTTGTTATCCATTCATTCATCTTCATCTTCCTCCTCTTCTTTTCTAGTTATATGTCTTGATAACTCTTCTCAACTAGGCACAATAGTTTATGAGGACTTATTTGGAATTTTGGTGGTTATTATAAGGTGTAATAGACATGTGTAAATGCATTTTGTTATTGTTTTAGAATTGTATTATTATTTGTGTTATAATTCTAACATTTTTTACGTACATGGTTGCTAAAGGAGGAGTTTTGGCATATTCAAACTGTTAGGACTATGCATTAACCATATTAAGTTATTATTAAGGAATTTTTATGATACCTTTAAGCCTTTTTGACCATCTTATTTATCAATATGGCTATATAAGATCTGATTTGATCTAAGTGGATATAATCCTTGGTGCATGTTAGTTTAAACCTAATTGATTTCAGTGTATTACCTTGTTTTTTGGATATAAATACCTTCTATAAAGACTTTGGTTCATTGTTCTATTGCATTCCAAGTTATATCTACTACATGATAGGATCTAAAAAGTAATATTTGATGCCAAAAATCCTTATTTGATTGTGGGGTGCATTTTCCTTGTTGTTTTTTGGATTAATTTGCTAATATAAGGCATCCCAATTGACTTGCACTTGGTGCCATACAAATAATAAGAAAAGTTTAAAATTTTAATGTTTTTTCATTGCAATTAAAAGCACAAATATTATTGGAAAAGAACATAAAACATTCCCTTAAGGAATAAATATTATTTTTAATTCATTTTTTTGACTTACCAAAGAAAAATAAATCAAATTGAAAAAAAAATTTCATTTTATGAATTTAATAAAATTTTGAAAATAAATCAAATTGTGCAAACAAAATAAAATACATAGTGTTCTATATATATAATTCCTTTGGTTTATGTTTACAATTCAAGTCATCATGATTAATTTAATCGATTTATAGCCTAACATAGTTCTAATAATGAAATATATGGCTTTGTCCCTATAAAATGTCAAAGAGTAATAAGAAAATTTTCATTTTCCATTCATTCCATTACCCATTTGAGATTAATGCTAGATGTAAATAATAAAATTAAGAATATAAATATGAGTATATATGGTTATAACACTAATGTACAAAGACTTATCTTTGAGTAGGTGTCATAGATAGAAAAATACTTTTCACATATAGCCTAGAAACCACATACCATTCCAATCTCATGTGATTTAACATCTCTCTCATATACCACTAGCTATATGTAAAGGAATAAATTCTTCCACATAAAAAAATATATATAGGAATGGTGAGCATATAGAGAGGTTTGGTATATTGATACATAGAAAAGGGGACCTTTTTGGAGAGATAAGGAACCTTTCCATATCCTTTCATATGTAAACATGCATTTTATAAAAATGATTATTGCACAAACTTGATTGACAAATAAACTTTACTATAATGGTATACAAAAGTGGAAAACACACTAATCTTAAATTATTTGTGGTTCAAAATTTATGATAACAATGATCAACCCACCAAACCAAATGATGTAAATAAGATTCCATCATGGAAATAAAATAACTCTAAAACATTGGCCTTAATGATGGCCTTAGTTGATTTGGAGGTATTTAATCACATTCAAAGGTGCAACACTCCATGGGAATCTTTTAAAAAATTTAATGAACCATATGATTCAAACTTATAATTGGAGTTCATACAACTACTATTGAAATTGTTTAAACTAGAGATGAAAAATGGGGATGCCATGAGTTTAGCTTCTAAAATCCATGCAACCAAGCATGGTGTTTATGTCATTAAATAAAAATTAATGTACATATTACCACATTAATAAAGTATTTTATTTTTACCTATTCAACCTATTAAAATTCATTGCAAGCAATCAATTTGTTGAAGACTTTCACATTTGATTAGATGGTTGAGAAAATGACTAAAAGAAGAAAAGCCTTTAGAAGAAAAAAAGAGTCCATTGGATAAAGAATTTGTTATGAAAATAAAAATGGAAATTAATCCAAGAATATATGAAATTAAAAGGGTGAAGGGAAGAATAAAGGGTGAGGTAACAAATCAGGTAAAAATAATCAAGAAAAGTTGAATGATAAACAACACTTGCATTGAAAACATTGTGATAGAAAATGGAGTCATGAGACCCATGAATGAAAGACACCATGGGATAAATTATAATCCTACAAAAAAAATTTAATAAGGAGAAGAATAAAAACTCAAAATCTGATTCAACTTAGTTCCCTTGTGTTTATGTGCTTTCCATTTCTGGCAAAGTGAATAATGCCCCATAGAGTTCAACTTAGGATAATGTTTTGGGTTTAGAAACTAGTGCCACTTAAAACATGGATTTATGAAGGAAATTATTTGAGGAGTTTTAATAATAAATTTGTGACCCAATATATTTGGTATATAAAACAAATCTGCAACCCCAAGGCAAGGGTACAATCTGACTCAAGTCACCCAGACATCCATATTTCATACTCCAAAATATACCATACCTTATTTAGTTGAAAATAAATTTGTTATCTCTTGCCTTGATTTGAAAATAAGGAAAATCTATACTTATTGATGATGGAGAGGTGAAATTCATAATAAAATGTGATAACATAATCATTTTGACTAGTTATGAGGAATAAAAATTGTTGAAACTATTGGGTGAATGTTTAATGCTATGGAATTTTTATCATCTCATAGAAGGAATGTCGAATAGTATTAAAAATAAGAAATTTTATAAAGTAATATAATAAGTGCATTTATTTATTGGAAAGAGTGTCCATCAGTTTTAAGTTAAATAAATTAGATCTAGTATATAAAAGTTAAAGAAGAAGCTTCGTGCCATCTCTAGACAAACTCAATCAAAGTTTTCTACAGTGACATATTCAAAGGAAGAGTTCTATTATTTGATTAAAGAACATTTTTAACTACTTGAGACAACTAACAATTAGATATAGAGGTATAAATAGCTTGAATCATTCTAAAAGAGAAAAATAAAAGAAAAACAATCTTTCCATTAGGATCATCATACCAGTGTGTGGGATGTCATTTCTTTCTTTGGAATGCCATGCAAAGTTAGTATGTGTAAACATCCAATTCCTAACACCATTTGTGTTTAAATTGTCAATATTACTCGATTTGCACTCAAATGTATAATTTAGGCCAAAATCATTAAAAATACACAATGTTTTGAGCTTGTCTTATACAAGTGTCGATTTAAGCCAATATATCCCTAAATGGGATAATGCATTTTATGTGATTCATAACTTTGATCAATTCATTTTGAGTTGAAATGATGATTTCATCTTTTTATGCTCTAGATCACTCTTTTCTTCTAATTTTTTAGTACATGTCATGTACCTTTGTTATTTTATATTGTCAACATCCTAAATGGGAATATAGTTCTAACACATCTAACATGACCTTCCAATTATTCCTGAGTCAAATTATGACCTATTAATATGACATAATGACCATTTTGATTAATTGTGCACCAATTTCCAAATAATTGCACTAAAATTCATTAATCATGTTTAAAGCTAATTAATTTAAATCAAGAGCTTAAGTGGATTTTCCATGGAGGTTATTGATTATTTAATTATTGGAAATTGATTTGCAATACATGTATCACCTAATGACATCATTTTTTTGGAAGGCATCCCTAAGCCATAAATGCATAAAATATATAAATTATGGCCTCCCATGCCTCTTTAATGCCTCCCATGCCTTGTTAATACCCCTTATTCCAAAATCATGATGAGGATATTCATGGATTTAATTACAAATATTAGATTAATTCATCACCACACATCTTAATTTTGAGATGGATGGTCATGGTTGATCCTGACCAATCTAAAAAATATATAAATAGGAGGTGTTTCATACCATTTCTAAAGCTTAAATTGTGTACCTTATAATGATAAAATCCTTTCAAAAATCCTTGTGTGTTTTGATTATTATATTATTTGCATTTGGGTAAATTTCATTGATAGACATATTGGATAGTTTATATCAAGAGCCTAGGTTATGTATAGAGTTATTAATGTAATGGAGTAGATAATCCATTATTGATAAAGACTAAAGATCTAGATCAATGGGATAACATGCTTGGAGCCACTTTTGAGTAATGGAGTCATTTGAGAAGGTAATGGTTGATTTCTTTCTTTTATTGGTATCCTGTTTTCATTAACAAACCCCACAGGAATATATTTGATTGATTTGTTTAGTTTTTTATGCATTTTTATTTGATTTATTGACTAATGCTTGATTAATCTAATCTCGTAATCCACTCTACATTTTGTCATGCTTGGTGGGACATGATTGCATACCTCACATATTTGAACAAAAATGGATGTTAAAATATATCTTATTTTTAATTAATTTATTAATTTTTTATAGGTTGTTCTTACTAGTTTCATCCTAATTATCTCAAAATTTCATTGAAATATGATTTATAGTTTAGAAGTTATGATTCTTTTAGTGATTGTTACTTTTTATTTTCTATTTTTTGGTAAAAATGGCTAGTACAGTGTTAATAATTTTTTTATATTAACTATTTGGATCTGATGTTTTAAAAAAAGGTGCACTTTGGAGTTATTAACATCATATGAATTTTTTTTGAAAAAATAATATATATTTTAAAAGATATGATTAAAATACTAACTGCAAATTTTTATGTTTTATGTGTTTGGTTTTATTATTATTATTATTATTATTATTATTATTATTATTATTATTATTATTATTATTATTATTATTATTATTATTATTATTATTATTATTATTATTATTTATTTTGAGATTTTTTTTAACCATTACCTAACTTAATATGTTTATATTTTATGGTTTTGCCTTTAGATCGATAGGTCATCCAAACCCAAGAACATACTTTTCAAGTTTGCTTATTTCATTTGAAAAAATTATTAAAAGCTAAACTACATGCTGATCATTTTCTTTCAGTACCTACTTGGAAAGTTATCCATTTGTGCTTAATTAAGTCTTTTTAACCTCTTTTTGGGTACTTGAAAAGAATTAGGAACATTTCCTTTTAGTGCTTAAGGAAAAATTATTTGTTTATATTGAATGTTTTTTAGTTGTTCTTTAAGGGTTTTTGCCACTTAAGGTCAAAGGGTCAAATAAAACCACCAAATATTTCAATTTTGTGCTTTTAAATTGAACTCACTTCAAATTTTTATTCTAAGTAATTTATCATTATTTACTTATTTTAAATTTATTTTAGAAAAAAGGAAGTTGTGCATGTATGCTCTCCCTCATCCCCTATAGGAAACTTATGTGATCAAAAGTGTCATCTTTATTGGAAATTGCCTTAGTCCAAAAGCATAAAAAAAGATGTTGTGAAGGCTCTCTCCAAGAATCATATGGCTTGGGTGATCTAGAAACAACCATAAAGCTCTTTTACTTAGTCTTTTATTTCATTTCATCTTGGCTTGTGGGAGGGATTTCGTCACCTCCCATAAGTTCTATAGGGAAGCTTTGACTCAAGGATTCATCTTCAACCTCTATCCATAGAGGGGGAGGGTATATAAATTAGGATCCCCTCACTAGGATGGTGGTTTAATCAGTTAAATTATATTCATTAGTAGAGGCTAAGCCTAGGATATTTGAGCATGTTAAACATCACACTACACTGAGCAAGCAGTGGATGTAGTGATTGTAAAAAAGGTTGGATATTTTTTTAATAAGTCATATGATGTAGACCCAAATGACATGTTCTTATCTTGTTTATTGATGTGAAAGTTGGTAGACATAGGATCCATCTAGAAACATGCAAAAATTTGTTAGTTTTAGTCAACCCCACTTTTCCACACCTTATCAATTTAAGGATTAGGATGATTACTTAGTTGTATTTGTCTAATTTGGTCTTAGATTACTTGGGTGTTGATTTGAGTCAAAACTTTCTTGTAAAACAAATGTCAAAACCAAACACATTGTCTATAAATTTATTGAACAAGGAGACATTATGTAATCTAAGTGAAAATCAATCTTTTCCTTGTTAAAATTTATCATCTTAACCATTGTGTCATATCTTATAATTGGCATAGTTATGCTTCCCATTTGAGTCTATATAATTTTCAATTTTTTTAAAAGTCCCTTGTTGATAATTTAAATTTGGAATTATATTTTTCTAAGTTTTAAAGGTTGATGTGTTAAATTGGGTTTGCCATTCGCACTTAACTTGTTTTAACTTGGGTTTAAATTCCCATTTGAATTAAGGGCCATTTATAGACTCATTGTCATCATTGGTGGACTCAAGTCATATTACATATCACTCATGATTTGAGTCCTAGAATATATTTTATACTACCATTCCTATTACCATGTGGTAACTTTATGGTGCTCATTTGGTTCTAGTATTATACTTAATAATTCTTGCATGTTTCCACATCATGAGTTTCTTGGTTTTCATTGTATCCTTCCTAATTTGAAGGTATTTATTATAGTTTTATATTAACAACTCATCAAAGTTAAAATAGCTTTTATGGTATTGACGTATCTCAAAATTCTACATCTTAGTATACTAGTGACACTCTAGGATTTTCGAGTTATCATACCCTCTTCCAATTTATACGATTTTAAATTTACTGAAAGTTTGAGTAATTTCATTAACACATTATTTTAATTGTGTGGGGTTTCAATCCACCCTATTTTTATAGTCTCTTTGGTACCTTAGTCACTTATTTGGAAGAAAGATCAAGTCTCATACCTTATTTAAACACTTGCACAACATTGATCTAAATCTAGTTAAATGTAGAGAACAATATTATAAACAATGATGTAAAGGTAAACTTTTAATAGAGCTTCTTGTAACCCTAATTTTAAGGTGGAGCATTTTTATGGTAGACATGAGTGTTCTATCTTGTTTGAGGATGTCACCGTCTTTGGGAATATTCATTGAAAACCAATCTAATCCATGTGGATTATCATACGTCATCTTCACACTTCTCCTTTGATTTGTGTACCATATTCAAAGGTAACAATTTTAGGATATCCTCCTTCGATTATCACTCAACACTTGTGGGTTACCATATTAGGTTATCCCCCTTCAAGTTGTGTGAGTGATCAAGATTTGTAATGTGTGAAGTTTATCATTTTAGGCTATTCTCCTTCAACTTGTGTGAGTAATCCAGCTCTATAACGTGTGAAGGTTTCCATTTTAGAACCTCCTCATTTGGTTTATGTGAATAACCAAACTACATAGCATCCCATCATTACCATTTTAGGCACATTACCAGTATTTATTGAGCCTATTATTGAAGAACATCAATTTGACAATCCTAATGTTGTCGATCCCTTCTTCAATATTCTAATTTTTGGAGATCCCATTATTGAACCATAAACCATTATTCTCAATAAATTAAATTTTCCCCACTTTAGAAATTTTGAACTAACTTTTGAGATAAAGCATGAACCATTACCTCTTCAAGCTCCATCTTATGAGGATCGAAATGTGTTCAAAATTGTTTTTTTGAAACCAATTGTGAACAAAAACCATGATGTTATTATTGAAACATCCATTTGATACAAGTCAACCTATGATGAATCACCTATTCATATTCTACCTATTTTTAAAGAGCCTCATCTCCTTGACAAGCCAGGCTCTATAGAATTATCTCTTGATCTTTTCCCACTCATTGAGGAGTCTCCTTTTGACTGATAATATTATATCAAGTCATCCTTAAAGTGGTACCCTCTCTTTGAGAGGCTTCACTTAGATAAGCTAGTCTATGTTGAACCCTTCCTAGATGAATCACTTTTTATAGAACCCATTATGCCATCATAGGGCATTAATTTTTCAATACCAAGCATTCAACAAAACATCATTATAGAAGAAACCATATCAAATGAAAAAAACAACATTAAATTCAGGTTCTATTTTTGAACCAACATCATATTTAGCATCAAAAAAGAATAAATATTAATTATGACATTGGATTCAGAGACCCTTATATCAAAATTATATTTAGAAACAAAATATAGTATTGGTTGTTAAAACATTGGTTATAATTACCTTGCAGATCAATTTGAATATATTTTTGATCCTTATATAGTTTTTGAGGATGATTACTTCAACATCAACATAGGTTATCCTAGTACATTCTATGAGGATTGTGTTTCCATTCATCATTCCATTATTCCCACCAAATATAGACATTATATTGACATTACACCTCTTACAAATGTCAATTGGGACTAATAGAATCACACTTTGTTGAACTGCATCCATGGTGATATACCATTTGTAGAATATCATGGGGGTCAAGACCAAATTCATGCAAAAGAAGAATAATCTCCTAGTGAAACCTTTTCAAAGGTGCTAGGGGACAATCAAAAAACAAACTCAGCATCTTTTAGTGAAATTTTTTTGAAACCACTAGAAGAAAATAAAATTAAAATGTTAACTTATCTTCATGAAACCTTCTTAGAGGCACTATGAGATAATCAGGACAAATTCATTAGTAAAAACCTCATCAAGGAACCAATATCTAAACATAAAAGTTCTTCACTGCTTGATGAAGGCATTATCAAAGAACAAATCAAAATATCTTCCAATCAAAAGCATAATCAAATGGTAGCTACTCTCAAGATCAATAAAAAAAAATGGTGGTGTTATCGAGAGCATCTTCAGAGGTCTTCAGCCTTACCACAACCAAAATTATGTTGAATCTAGAATCAACAACATTGCATATGACTGAAGGTCTTGATTTTCATTTGTTTCCCATTTATTATACACTCCATTATCATCATCATATTCATTAACCACATATATAATTTATTTTATGCCTAACATTATTTACCATCATTAGTATCACTTTCCATTGTAGAGGCTATAAGGATATCTTGTCTAGACATTTCAATGGAATTGAATCAATAACCAATGAAGATCATGAACACATTATTAAAATCTAGATAAATAGTAAGTTCTTGATAGAGAAACTTTTCCAAAAGGGTGTTGGATAACAAATTTATAACTAATCATTTCTATTGTCTCACATATTGACTAGGACATGCATCTCTCTATCAACAAGAGCAGTACAACCATTTTTCACTTTTCTAGTTCCCATTTGCCATTACCATGCCTCATCTCTTAGGGAAAACCCTATATACCCTTTTTAGGAATATTATACCATTGTGTTTCATTTATCATGCTCTTTGAACTAAATTGACTTAAGGTCCTTTAGGAGTATGTAGGTAATGCTCAATTACTATTGAGGTCAGCTAAGTCACATATTTTCCACACTTTCACCATTTTGAGAGCAATTATTAAGTTTGAATTCTCTCATCATTTTGCAAGTAACCTAAGCAATGCTCTCACCATTTTGTGAAAAAACTAATCCAATCATCACTTGGGGGATTTTTTTTGTCATTATAGCTAATTATATTTTGATTATTTTCATTATAACATTTTATTATACCAGTTCTTTACTATTGACCAAGGCTTGTTTTTAGCCATCAGGGTTATCCCATTTTGATCTTGATTCCTGTGGTTCTTCTTGCATTTTTTTGTGAGGGGATTAAAATCCAATCTCAATAGTTTTAAAATTCCATATTCAATGATAGTCCATGTAAATGATGCAACATTTGATTTATAAATTTATCTTTCATTAATTATCTTATATGGTATCACTAATTATAACCACCTATGGGCAAATAGGTATTATACATGGTTCCATTGATTATAAATTACTTTAGGTAAATCATAATTATGATGTTATTTCTTAATTATAACCACCTATGGGAAAATTAGGTACAATGCCTTTTTATCATGTATTATTGAATCACATGGTCATTACTATTATCATTTGCCTTGCCATTTGACTTTATTTTCAAACTTGTTGTGACCTGGTCAATTTTTGATGCCCTTTATCTTGGTGGAATTACTATGACTTGGGATTATTATGGTATTATTTATGTCATGCTTAATTTAATTTGATTCTTACTTAGTCCCTCTTATCATATTCTTTCACCATCTTACGAGAATTTTAAGCTGGCATGCTCTTATCATTTCATGAGCACTCTTCTACACACTTTTTGTATTGAAAGTTTAACCATTATATATCTCTTAATCCTCAATTGAGTTGAGATACTAAGAAAATTATAAAAATATTCAAAGGACACCAAATCTAAAAACATTTTATTTTGTGTGAATGTTTATTTGATTGATATTTGTTTGTTTTTTTGAGTTCCTATTTGGTCTTTCTTTATTTGTTTTCTAAGTACATCTTGAAGTTCCCCATAGATCTCAATTATTTTTATCTTGATCTCATGTTATTAAGATGTTATTTATTTTCATTTTTAAACATTTTTGTTCCTATTTAAGTCTTGATTATTCATATCTTAATTTTAAGTTAGGTTCATTTATGTTTATCTTTTTCTTTGCCTTTGATTTTTTGTTTAAATGTAAATAGATATAACTCTTGTTTTGGTCATTATTTTACCATTATCCTTAGTTATAGATATTCACATTTGAACCATCTTCATGCATATGAAATGCCATGTCATTATGATTTATTCATTCTTATGATGCCTAATTTATTTTGCTAAAGAAAGTACTTTGTGCTTTAGATTCAAGTCTTAACATCAACACAACTCTGATAAACAGATCTCAAGAACACTATACATAAACTAGGCTTAATAGGTTTAGCACCTGACTCTATGCTTAGATGTGAATCTCTTAGCATACATCATAGTCTAATCAAATCTTTGGTCAATTTTCTTTATCCCTCATTCCATTCTATCCCACTTCTTGGGAGAACTATATTAGCTTGAGGTCTTACTAAACTATGTAGGCTACGGTCAATTTCTATTGAGGTTAGTTTAGCCATCTTCATTCTTGTTTTCATCTCTTTCATCACTTTATGCATTCTTTTATGCATGGTTTTTTTGTGGATCTATTAGCCATTCCACCATTGCATATAGGTTTGTGCCTGCTCATTTTAATCTATGCATTAGGTTATCTCCTTGAGCTATTTATTACCAATTTTCCCATGCTAGGGCACAAAATTTAAACCAAGTCATAAATATAAATCAACCTTATGGGGTCAATACCATTATTTATTCTTTATCAATGATCAAAATTAGCCTTACTAGGATAAAATTATTTTATCACGATCCAATCTAATCTACTGGGACAATTTTTATTATCATCTCTTGCGAGACCACGTTCTCCTTCTCCTTTAATTTCAAATTATCCACACTTTTTCCCATGATGGTAATGTTTTAGTGTTCAACTTATCTCAGGATTGATCAATGTCGTAAACATGTAGCTTGCACTCTCAAATTAGGTATGTTCAAAGTGTGTCCCTTACATTTATGGATTGAATAATTCCCATTCCCCCCATCTTTTAGGCCCATTATACATATAATTATATTTTTATCATTTATGGTAACCACATGTGTAAGCATTAGCTCATTTGGATATGATTTATTCCTTAGTTTAATATCTCATTTTCTCTATCTTTTTGAGATTCTATCCTTCTCTTTCATCCTATTATGTCCTCTCGAGGGGAAATCATGGGTCATTTCCAATTTATTCTTGACAATGATTTTATTTAAAAATACATTGCTTTGCCTAAATGTCTTGCTACACCTTTCTAAATAGGGGCAAAATCTAGACATCCAATTCCTTACACCATTTGTGTTGAAATTATCAATCTTACTCAATTTACACTCAAATACATAATTTAGGCCAAAATAATTAAAAATAAGCTAAATAGTTCAAGCTTGTCTTATACAAGTACCAATTTAGGCCAATGTATCCTTAAATGGGTCAATGAAATCTATGTGATTCCTAACTTTGATTATTCATTTTGAGTCAAAATGACAATTTTGCCTTTTTATGCTCTAGATCATGCTTTTCTTCTAATAGTTAGTACATATCATAGACCTTTGTTATTTTGTGTTGGTAACATCTTAAATGGGAATACAATTCCAACGTATCTAACACAACCTTATAATTCTTATTGAGTTAAATTATAACCTAGTAATATGACTTTCTCACCATTTTGATTAATTGTGCACCAATTTCCAAAGAATTGCACTAAAATTCATTAATCATGTTTAGATATAATTAATTCAAATCAAGATCTTAAGTGGGTTTTACATGGAGGCTATTTATTATTTCATTACTATAAAATGATTTTAAATATCTGCATCACCTAATGACATCATTTTTTGAGAAGGCATCCCTAGGCCATAAATGCATAAAATATCGTTATGGTCTCCCATGCCTTTTTAATGCCTCCCATGCCTCATTAATGCCCCTTATTCCAAAATAATGATGAGGATATTTATGGATTTAATTTTAAATATTAGATTAATTTATGGCCACACATCTCAATCTTGAGATGGATGGTCATGGTTGATCCTAACCAATCTCAAAAATCTATAAATAGGAGGTCTCTCATACCATTTATAAAGCTTAAATTGTGTAAACTTATAATGCTAAAATCCATTCATAATTCCTTTATGTTTTGATTATTGTGTTATTTTCATTTGGGTAAGCTTCATTGATAGGCATATTGGATAGTTTATATCATGAGCCTAGGTTATGTATAGAGTTCTTGAGGCAATGGAGGAGAACATAAGCGATTGTTGACAAATACTAGAGCTCTAGATCAAGGGAAGAACATGATTGGAGCTGATATTGAGTAATGGAGTCATTTGGGAAGGTAATGGTTGATTACTTTCTTTCATTTATATATTTTTATCAGTAACAACCCCTGTATGAATAGATTGGCTTGATTTGTTTAGTTCTTTATGTATTTCTCTTTGATTATTGACTAATACTTGACTAATCCAATCTCGTAATCCACTCTACAATATGCACATGTGAAATGTTATGGGCTAAGAAATTTATGAAATATTTTAGACAAAGTAAATTATTTTTCATTAAAACTAGAGAAAATAAAATATTTTTTATTTTAAATATTTTTAATTTCACCAATTGAAACTTTAGGGGAAAATCACCTAAAGCGATCCTAAAAAGCTAATTAATTAAATATATATAAAATCGTGAAGATTCAGAACCCACATTTTTATTGGATGTCCATATTTTCAATCTTGAGTAATCCTTTGAATAAGTTTCCTACATATACTATATATTTATTTTTCATAAAATTTACCTAGAATTGAAATAACACATTATCTAGAGCTCCAAGTCAAATTATTACTTGAAAATTAGCAAAAAAGACTAAAATTCTAGCATAAACAAACCATTTAAGTATTTTTTTATAGTTCCTATATTTTTCAAAAAAATAAACTTTAGAAAAAAATTAATTTTTACTTTTAGGATCCCTTGAAATCAAATTCATTCACTTTCTTGAAAATAATGCTTACCCAAAGGCCAATTTTTTTTCTTAATGTGTGAAATTACCTATGAAAACACTCCCTAAAATAACTTTTTTCTATACCTTATAGTTTTTTATATTTAAATTTTTTTGTGTTTTTCAAGGTATATCACATGCAAATCAAACAATTTTATAATCTAAAAAATAGTGCATCTTGTACAATTATAGTGTTTGGTAGTAATAGTGAATTTGATTCATGTTTATAAATAAAGTAATCATATTTTAGATTAATAAACCTATTACATATCATAATTGAAACAAAAATGTCTTTGGCATCATCCCTATAAATATTTGAGGAGAAATAAGGTTCATTTTTTTTCATTTACCCTTCTCTACATTACCCATTTCCACTATTATTTGTTATAAATCTTAAAATTTTGAAAATATGAGTACATAGGTAAGTTACACCCTCATAAAAATATTTTATTATAATCATGTGTCATTTATAGGATAAATCCATTTCACGTACTTTCTAGATATAACGTACCACTCTCTAACACATACGTCAATGTATCTTTCACATACCATTAGGTATATGTAAAGGATGAGCCTCTTCCACATACCAATGGGTATATATGAAGGGTGCATATATCTATAGTTTTAATATATAGGACTAATGATATATGAGAAGGGAAAATTTTTGGAATGATATGGTACCAAGCCATCTCCCATATAGATTGTTCAAATGGATGGAAATGGACCAAGATTTTTTATACCAGATACACAACTTCCTTGTGGTGATAATTTTTCTACATGGAAAACCAAGGTAAAACCACAGTTGAAATTTGAATAGATTTAGTTATTTGTTGATGGTACCTTCACTCGGCCTGTTCTAGATGTTGATCAATAGAGGAATTTTGACAAAGTCAATCAAAAGGCAAAGTTGATAGTCTTGTTCAAAGTATTAAATATGGCACAACCTCATATTATTAAATCCATTATACAAAATATTCCCATTTTAAGCTCAACCCCATCTAAAAAACCAAGGAAAAGAATTTCATTCTCCATATTTATAGCCAACTTCATTATCTCAAGATGAATCAAGGTGAAAAAGTTGAATCCTTATTTCACCATGTTGAAACTCTATGGGCCTTGATATTCACACTAAGCAAGTCATTGACATATGAATCTCTATTTTAAATTATCTTGAAAGCACTACCACCTACCTAAAAGGTACTCATGACTTCATTAAATGTCACCAATCAAAAACCATCATTTGAAACATTTTTTAAAATGTTGTAGCGGGAAGAACCCATGCAAAAAAAAATAAGAAGGTGATTAATAACATTATATTAAATTAAAACATAAAGGTAAGAATACATTTAAATAATCTTCAAAGAAGATCAATCAATAGGATCAACATGTGAACAAACATCATTCCCAAAATATTTATCTAATTTTTGGAAAGTCAAACCATGAACTAAAATATTTTTGGTATAATGTATTCACATAGGCGTAATTGAGAAATAATAAGTCCAATAATAAATAATATACACAAGAAAAGAATAAAAATCCACCATTAAAACAAAATTAGAAGAAGAAACATTTCCAATCATAGTAGCATGGGAAGGTCAGTGAATATAATGATAATCCACATTAGGATTATCTCTATACCACTCAATCCAATAAATATGTCACCTCCATAAATGTGATATGGGATGTGTATTTTGATGCAAAAAGGTACATGACCATAAGTAAGGATTAGTTCATCACATCAAACCATTCATCATCTCTTGGTAATGTCTCTCTCAGCTATGATACTTTATATAGTGTCTAAGGTTGTGGTACCATCTCTTTATCTATTAAAATTTACTCTTGTAAGACCAAAAATGTATTATATGTTATAGGAATTAATAATAATCAGTTGTCTATAAAATAATTACTCAGTCATAATCTCAAGATTGAATTGGTTCAGAAAGATGAAAAAAAGTTCCATCTCATCAAAGACAAGTCTAAACACTCAAAAGTTGTACCAAAATCTTCTGGGATTTGTATAATATTTCAACTTGATGATTTCCAAAAATATAATCAAACCCTTATTATAAAGGATAAAAAGTTAGCTAATAAGTGGCATAGGATATATGGGCACTTGAGTTTTGGTTACCTGAATGCATTAAGTAAAAGCAACATGGGGAGAGGGATTCCCTATCTGAAGACCAATACTAATGTATTTTATAGTTTCTTAGTTAGAAAATTAAATTAATATCTATTTGTCACAAGTTAATATTATATTCCTAGCCCATTGGATCTGGTGCACACTGATATATGTAGGCATATGCAATCGAGTATGAGTAGATTCTAGTATTTTTATCTCTTTTTTATGATTACTCATGAAAAGTTTGGGTATATTTCTTGACAACTAAGGATCAATAGTTTTAAGTCTTTATATAATTCAAAACCACTATGGAATTATAATTTGGTAGTTGATTTTATATCCTTAACTCGGATTGAGGGGGGAATACACCAATAAATATTTATCTATTTTGTAAGGAACATGGAATTTTATAATAGTTGACTCCACCTTATGATCCAAAACAAAATAATATTATATAAAAACATAATTCCACTGTTATGGAAATGGTATGAAACATGATTGAGGATTCACACCTTCCTCATATATATTGGGAAAAATTAGTTCACATAATGGTCTACGCACTGAATAGGGCACCCATAAAAGTTGTTAATAATGTTAATCCATATGAATCATGAATTATAAATAACCATTATATATCACATATTTATATTTTTTATTATAAATCACATATTCATGTTATTTAATAGAAGATAAATAAATTAGATAAGAAATCTATGGCATGTTTTTCTTAACTAAAATGAAGAGTCGAAGGCATATTGACTTACAGATCCAAAAACTAAGAAGATATATATCAACAAGGATGTTGTATTTGACAAAAAAGGTGAATTAAAATCAATCTTGACATAATAATCTAATATAAGGATTAGTCTTATAAATATTCCTAATATGGATAATGGTAGTGATGAAGACAATGATGTTGGTCAACTATGTCCTCCAACAACAACTAATACTATACAACATATGCCCAAGTGGTATAACAACATAACTCTATAATAAAAATTGGATGGAGTTCCAATAACGTATACTATAAGATTGAGGACTCTTATCATCTTTTTATAAAGGTGGATTTGGACCTAATGAGCACCATTAAAAAATCATTTAAACCCTTAGCAGTTCATGAATCCTGGAGTCAAATCCATGGATGTAGAGTATTAGTCACTCATATATAAAAACACATGGAAAATTATTTATCTTCCACTAAGGAAGAATCATATTTAATGCAAGTGGTGTTTAATACCAAGTACAAAGTAAATTTTAGCCTTGAAAATAACAAGGAAAAATTTGTATGAAAGTGTTATGCATAGAAAGAAGGCATTGGCTATAAGGAGAATGTTTTTTCCCATATCAAAGATAAAGAACATAATAATGGTTTTTGTTATGGAATATAAATTATTTATTTAATTAAAATAAGTAATATTTATTTCAATAAAAAATTATCTTCATGATTCAATTAGAAAAGAGGAAGCAATATAATATAAAATCTCAATGAGATGGTTATTCACTTCACACTCCTTAATGACCTTTCATATTCCTACAAGGATTGAAATAAATATTATTAGAATAATAAAAATAACCTATGACACTTAGGATTATGTAAAATATTATTACATTCCTCCTCCCCCCTCCCTGTGAATCCATAGAGGTCATGGTGAGACCAAGCATCCCTTTGAACTTTTCAATATTTTCCTGTCCAAGTGATTTTGTCAAGATGTCTATTGTTTTTTCTATTGTAGGGTAATGTTATAATTTGAAATTACCATATTTTACATAGTGATGAATCAAATGAAACTTAGTATGGATATGTTTGGTTTGGTCATGAAATACTAAATTCTTTTCCATTTGAATTTCATAAGTTTTATCAACAATGAGGGGTGTTGAAAAATATGTTGTTATTACAAGTTTGGAAAAAACCTTTTGAGCCACAAAATATCTCTAGTTACCACCAAAGACACCATATAAAATAAATTTATGATGGTAATTACTTCTTGGATTTACAATTGATAAATGGTGTTCCCAAATTCATTATAAAACCTGTAGTGGCTTTCCCATCTTTATGATCACTAACATAGTTAGAATCTAAATATCCAACTAGTTTGAAGTCTCTTATCCTAGACTATTTGAGTCTAACATTTTACGTTCCTTTGAGATATCTAAGGATTATTTTTGTTGATACCCAATGAATCTCTCTAGGTTTTTACATAAATCTTAAAAATAAAATTAACAAAAATGGTTATATCTATCTTGTTGTGGTCACATGAATTATATTTCCAATGAGCTATTTATATTTAGTGGGATTGACCAAATCTATAGGATATTTTGATGTCAATTTAGATTTTATTTGATGGGTGTGCTAAGAGGCTTATAATATTACATTCTAAAATTTCTCAAAATGTTACAAATGTAATTTTACTTTGTGATGAAGATGTACTTTGGCTTTTGAATTACTTAAATACCTAAATAATAATAAAGATAATCCAAATCAGTCATTTTAAATATTTTCATCAACTTTGATTTGAATTTTTTAGTGTACTATTAAGTATTCCCCATGATGGAAAAATAATCAACATAAACCAATTTAAATACAACTTCATTAAAAAAAGAGTTGCATCTTCAAACACAAAATGTTAGAGGTTCATGTTCATAAGGTTCTCAACTAGTTTATCATACCATGCTCAAGGGAATTTTTTCAAAACATACAATGATTTTATAACTTTGCACACTTTGTGATCTTGGAAAATTACTAAAAAACCTTTAATTTGTGTCATGTACACTATTTAACTGATGCCACCATTTAGAAATGTAGTTTTGATGTCCATTTGGTGAAATTTCCATCCATTGTGAGCTTTTAGAGGCAACGTGATGTGAATGGTAGTCCATTTTACTATAGGTGCAAAGGTTTCATTGTAATCAATTCCTTCCTTTTGAGCATATAAAGTTGTGAAAAGCCTTGATTTATGCTTATTAAGTGATCCATCATCCTTGTATTTATATTAGTAGACCCACTTATATCCAATTGGTATGTACCTGAATGGAGGATCAACCAATTTCTAAGTCTTATTTTTTACCAATGCACTATACTCATATTCTATTGCTTTTACC
Organism: Torreya grandis; assembly: GCA_037957365.1. Taxonomy (NCBI): domain Eukaryota; kingdom Viridiplantae; phylum Streptophyta; class Pinopsida; order Cupressales; family Taxaceae; genus Torreya; species Torreya grandis. Next base: position 1,098,894 of record JARHVA010002888.1, on the reverse strand, counting down.
CAAGGTTCAAGCTTCTCAACTTGTTTGAAATATGTTGGTTTTGAATTAAATAAAACATTGAGTTATTCTTCTAGAGAATCATATAAGATGAACTTTTCAATATTACCATGAATTTATTAAAGGAAGTTGTCTTATTGTGGTGTAGTTTCATGTTCACTCATATAACTTCATCAAGTTTCACACATTTCAATGTCTAAGTGGCCCACTTAGGCATCTTTTTCTATGTTTTAGGTGTTTCAAGTTCATGTTCTGAAGTTCTTTCACTTTATGAAATCTATTCTTGTTACCCCTATTCATTATCTAATAAAGTTTTAAATTAATCCTGTAGGAGGAGTTTCAATCTCATGTATAAGAGATAATAAAGAATATTTTGATTAGAAATTGTATGACCCCACTCACTATTTAGGACATCCAAATAACTCTCCTTTTAAACATGAAAATTTTCATATTTATCAAGTTGACACAATTATCGATCAATATTTTATTTTTCTTTTATAGTTTCATAAAGGACAACATATATTACAAAAATAAACTTATCATCTTTCTCATCATATACCATATATGCCTTAGAGGATTCATAATATCTAAATTAAGTGCATTTGAAAATCTAGTGGTATAATTTTATTCATCTTATATTTTTGAGTCAATGTGTAACAAGTAGATCCATAAATTTGAAGATGTCACACTGAAGGAAGATGACCACAACAAATCTCATATGAAGTCTTGAATTAAAGGGACATTGATGGTTATTTGTTACATAGGTATGCTATTTTTTTATCTACTTTAGCCCAAAAGTGAATATTTACCCCTTTGAATTACAACATAGCATAAACCATATTCATCATAATATTGTTCATCCTTTATACAACTACCTTTTATTGTAGGGTGTGAGAAATTATGAGATGATGTTTGATCCAATTTGGCTCAAGAGAGGATTCAAAATTATTCAAAATGTATTAAACACCATTATTAGTCATGAGTATTTCAATGCAAATTTGATCTTCATTTATAATTATGGTTCAAAAAATTTTAAAAGTCTCGAAGGCTTTTGATTTTTATTTATAAAATGTATCCAAGTCATTCTACTATAGTGATCAATGAACAACATGAAGTACTTATGACCACCATATGAGATAATTGGAAGAGAACATGACTTAGTGAACCAATTTTAAATTTATATCATCTTTCATTATGACTTTGATAATGATTCTCTTGCATGTTTGGCCAAAATGCATGCTTCACACTTTTCATCAAATTTTATAGGTAATGTAGGCATTCTAGAAACACCATTCTTTTTCAATACATGCATGTTATTATAGTGATTATGCCCACATTTAACATTCCAAAACATGTTTGGAGACATTCCATATTCAATGAGATGAGCATAATTAATCAAAACTTATGCCTCACCCTTGAGTTTAGTAATTTTACTTCTTTATATCCAGTTAAGATGAATGCATTGCCAAATTTCCTTATGATATTGATGTCAAAATTATCCAAAAAGATGGAATGGAATTTTTGAATAATAAGCACTAGAGACAACAATTTTTATTTCAATTGAGGAAGGTATAAAATATTTTAGAGTTGAAAATTTGGAAGCATTAAACACTTGAGTCAGATAGTACCTCTTCTTTATGGTTGTATACTTGATTTATCTATAAGGAATAATATACCAAAACTTTATTCATAAAATTCTTCAATTAATTATTTTTCAAAATTCATATGTTTGGTGACACTAATATCAATAACCCAAGCATCAAACCATGATGAAGTGACTAAGACATTGTTTGCTTCATCATTTGAACTAAAAAGCACATATTTACTTATGAATTGAGTAGATTTTGAATCTTTTATTTATTTATTTATTTACATTTTCCTATTTATTATTATGGTATGCTTCAATTTTCTCCCATGTATTTCTACATTTATGGGTTTCATGTATTCCTTTTCTATCACACTTGTAGTATGGGTTATTTGTCAAAAAAAAAAAATGACTACCTTGATTATTATTTTTGCCACCTTTTCAATTATTTTTATTTTTGTACTTATTATAGCCTTAAATTTTGGAAGATTTGGACTTATTAGATGTTTTTAAGAATTTTCATTTACATATCACACACTTTCTCTTATGAACTTAGTGTTTCCTCAAAAGGCCTTTTCCCTTTTCACCATTTTTCAACTAATTAATCAATGTGAGAGTATTCAAATGATTAATTTCTTGTAGAGACTCCAAGTATATTGAATAGTTGGGAAGAAGTGATTTTATAAATGTGATCATATAGATGTCAATTTTGACACTTGTAGCATCCACATCATGCTTGATGGAATGCATTTATGAAGCCAATCTCGTCACATCACCATAGTTCAACTCAAGGTTGTATAAATTCAATTAAAATTGAATGAAATACAATTATTAGTGGTAATTATTTATGTATTTAATTTTATGAAGTGATTTACATAGAGTACTATACCCCTGATTATGACATAACACGTCTCTATCAACTAAAGCCCTCATCAAGGATAATGATTTTTGATTTTTTTGCCTCCATATCTTAATATCTTTTACATTTCTTATTGGATCAACTGGATGTGTATCCCCATCATAGATATCAAACCATATGTCATTTCATATGAGTGTGTTCTCTACTTGGTGAGACCATTCTAACCAATTATCTTTGTTGGTCAATGATATGAAAATGATTGATTTGATTGAATGCATTGTTTAAGTTTTGAGTCTTTAAAACACCCAAATTAATTCCTTATCACTCCAAATGATCCCCTTTTTTATATACTAATAGATTAATATACCAAACCTCTATATATTTATGCCCTTCCTACATACCCATCAATATATGGAAGAAGGTCACCTTTTATTTATACTCGCTAGTAAGTGAAAAAGGCGTTAAGGCACATGAGAGAATAATGGTATGTGGTACCTAGGTATCACATCAAAAAGACTCACTCTATCATTATTACTAGCTTAAAAATAAAACCTTATACTTGATGATATACTTAGTTTTATTGATTTTTATATTTAAGCCTTTTGATAGATGGGTAAAAAGTATCTCTCCTTATAATTTATTTTCAAAATTTGTTTATTTTTTTTGGACCAAATTTACATATATTATATTTATAAATCAACTATTTAATCCTTCAAAATTTTAAATCCTTTAAAATTTGAAAAATAGAAATTAAAAATGAATTTTGCTTTTTTAATGAAAAATCATGAATTGTACCTCCATACTTATAAAGGATTATCCTCCAAATTTTGTCTTATATGTAGAGAGAAATTAAGTTATTGGAATATATAAAAACAAACTATCGACAATAATAAAATATTTACCTTTACTAGAAAAAAGGAAGAAAATGATTTTGAATATATGCCATGTCCAACTTTAAAATTGTTACATCCTTCTTGGAGCTTCTATGCAATTCTTGAAGCTGAAACATCCTTCAAAAATAGTATTATACAAATATTATGATGTCCATGTGGAGAAAATACTATAAAATTAGGTAAAAGACACTTGAGAAGTGTCAGGTAAAAGTTCAAAATAGTCAATATTCAACATCCTTGTTGAAATGTCTTGTAAAGACTTCCATGTAGCCTAAAAGATAATATATACAACCAATTAATGTAAAATAAATTAAAATGAGATAAAAACTAGCTAAAATATCTGATATTTAGTCCAAACAATATAAAATATATGGCATGAAATCCTTGGGACAACTACAACAACCAAACACCCTTCATCTCAGTTGAAATATCTCTTGAAAATAGCTATAAATGTTCTATAATATATCTTATATGGGTGTGAAAGAATTTAATATGATTAATTCTACCAAAACACCTTCAATAGGTTTGTCAAACCCTCTAATATAGCTAATGTGTTATGTTAAAAGTCTAAGAATTAGATAAAATTATTTAAACTCACTCAATAGTCTCTTGTACAACCACTACATAGGCCTAAAAATAGAAGTCTCATTTTTTTTAGAATAAAATGCTTGGATTAGAATAATAGAGGAAAGAATGTAGAAAACAATTGACCAGTTGAAAATACTAGGATTTGATACCAATTTCAAGATAGATAAATTATTGATGGAATGAAAATGATAAATCTTTGTTGCAAGCCAAAATTGCCTTCATGATTCAATTAAAAAAGAGGAAGCAATACAATATGAAAAGCCAATGAGATGGTAATTCACTTCACATTCTAAAATGACCTTTCCCATTCATATGGTAGTTGAAATAAAGCTAATCATAATAATAAAAACAACCTTTGACACATAGGATTATGTTTATCATTATGATTTTTCTATGGCTGTACAATTTGGAAGGAATGTTCATTAGATGGATGTGAAATGTGCCTTCCTAAATGGATATTTATAATATAAAATCTATATGATCTGAACCTCTACCTCAAGAAGCAATGGGAGGTTGTGATTATAATTTTATATGTTAATGATATAGTCATCATTAGTAGATTAATGAATCTGATCGATGCAATAAAGAATGACCTCAAACAGCCTCCCCAATCGTGGTACATCAAAATTGATGAACATATTATACAACATGGATTCCATAGGAGTACATATGATATGAACTAATCTTTGTCACCCTTGGTTATGAAATAAATTTTTTATAATTATAAAGTCATTTTATGGTCTCAAATAAGCTCCTTGAGCCTAGTACATCAAAATTGATGAACATCTTGTAGAACATGCATTCCATAATAGTCCATATGATTTGAACCTCTACCTTAAGAATCAAGGGGAGGTTTTGATCCTAATTGTATATGTAAATTATTTAGTCATCACTGACATCTTAGTTAATATTATCTATCAAATAAATAATGATCTCAAGTAATCATTTGACATGATAGATCTGAAGATACCATAGTACTATCTTGGTTTGGAGTATTGAAAAAGGGGCACCACATATTTGTGTCTCAAATGAAGTATGCCAAGTATGATTTATAAGTTTTAGATGAGTGAATATAAGCTTATTTCAACACCTATGTATACAAGGATTAATTTGTCTCATGCATATCCATAAAAATGAATAAATGTAATTCTATATCGATAAGTGATTGGGAGTCTCAATTACTTATTCTACACTATGGAAAATATTATTTATGTTTTTAGATATCTTTGAGGCTTCATGCAAGATCTAAAGTTGAGACACTAAAATTAGAAAACTAGATTTAGATATATATTTGAGGTACCATGGATAATAGCCTAGAATATAAGAATAATAATAAGTTATTCTTGATAGATTACATGGATGTAGATCATGCAGATTTTATTAATGACAAGAAAGACACATCTAGATTTTTTTTCTTTCTAAGATATTGTCTAATCTCATGGGGGAGAAATAAGTAAAATTTTGTTTCTTGATCTTCCAATGAAGCATAATATAATGTAATAGGATGTGTTATCTTTGAAGTGATATGGATACAATGCATCATTGTAGGATTAGGAGTACCAAAAACTCATCCTTTAATTTTGTATTGTGATAATTAAGGTGTTATAATATAATTTTTTTGTAATCCAGTGTTTAATGAGCCCAAAAAACACATTGAGGTTTAGGTGTATTTAATATGCGAACATGTTTTTTAACACAATATTTAGATCCAATATTTTTCCCTCTCAATATTAGTGTGCATATGTATTCACCAAATCACTTACACATGATAAGTTTGAGGCATTCAAAAATTCTCTCTTTTACTTTGAATATTATGATGAACTAAGTGGGTATACTAGATTGATTAAATGGATAATAGTTAATTCATCTTAGAGGATAATTATGTAAGTGAGGATATTAAAAATGACATTGGCATTTTTACAATATTTTAATGAGTTTGTTAAGATATTAAGAAAATCCCATAGAGTTAGATTAGTCAAAACTATTTTTAGTAAGTTATTAGATTTTTGACTCAATCATATGAGTGGTTGTCAGTCTAATGATTGTATAAATAATGGATTTTGACATTATAGTTTATAATATGAATAAAATCATATTTTGTTTTGTAAAAAATATCATTATTAAAAAATATAGATAATATGAACTAAATGACACCATACTTAATAAAATAAAATTGATTTCTTGGTAAAAAATGTTAAGTAATCTACTGATAATTATGTTAGAAATAATAAAATAAAATAATTAATGCATAATAAAATGAGTATAATGATAATTAGGCATTATAAAATAATTTTCCCCACCATATGTAATCTTATTTGTGATAAAACAAACATTTGAATTATTTAAATATTTTGTCTAGGGTATAATTTTTTGTGATAACAAGTTGCTTTGAGTTACCCCACCCATGGGACACATGACAACCTCAAAAAACTTCCCAAACATGTTTAATACAATCCTTCAAGTATAAGGTAAAATACATAGTTTGAAATTTAAATTAAAACTAAACTATAAAAAATATTAATTAATATAAAATAATAATAAAAACCACTAAACTATAATTTAAAAAAATCATGAAAGATATAAAAAAAATAACCCAAGGAATTTATACATATTATACAGTAATTAAGTTTAGTTCCCACCATGTATCAATGTTTATCAACATAGACCCCATTAGGTAAACCACCCATAGAATCACTAATCAACACCTTCTAAATTACTAAACCCATCAAAATATTTTGAGATTAGGTGCTAAAAATAGCACTAATACTACACGTTTTGGCCCCTTTGGGCCTATGACCACTAGTTGTGTGGTCTTATTGGAAAAATCTACCCTAATCAGATCCCTATCTTATGGATATGTATTGTTATATAAAGAAAGGGTTTATCTAAAGTAAAATCTCCTGATAAACAACTAATTTTTTCAAAAAACTCATAGGCTCTAGACAACTCAAAAAATCACAAAATGAATTTCCATGGGGTTAAAAATCCAAATATTTCAATCTAAAATGATAGTGGCCACTTGACACTCTATGTTTTTCATACATTAATTAGTGAAAGTATGTGCAATTTAAAAAGGATTTTGATGCCATATAGAACCTACAAATTCAAAAACATGCCAAAATTAAATCATGGCTCTTGAAATGATTTTATGAGTGTAGAAATAGAGGAGTCCATTAGAACATAAAATTAAATTCAAAATAACTATGAGAGTTATTAACATAATAAATTTATTGGAAAAAATGCTAGTCCTTGAGGGCCTAAGGGATTGAAATAATTTTTGAGCACTTAAAGTAAAAAATGATTATTTTTCTATGGACTATTGAGTACTAATCAACAAGACAACCTTTTAAAAATATTATTTCCAATTCAAGTGTTCCATTGTATAAGTCCATATATTAAACATTTTATTATTTCAATAAGGGTACAAGGAATGTCACCAATCTATACAAGCTTAATAATATTTATTTTATCTCCAGTTCTCATCAATTAAAAACTAAAATAAATACTTGTTTAAGTGTCCCAATATCCAACCAATAAATACATAAACATAACCAAATAAAAATGATAATTAGTTTGTAAGTTATATGCTCTAATGTAATCACATAATACCAAACCAAGGAATGGTTCACCTCCCAATCATAATACCCTCATTAATGAAATGAACTTGGTATCCCCTAAGCTAAGGAATCCTAAATCTAAGCATATGTAGTTCCAATAAGATTAAGGTGAATGTATTATGGGTAAGTGAAACTAGGCAAGTCTTTCTAGTTGGCTCAACTTGTCAAAATTATGTACAAACTAGGTATTATTGCAACCACTCAACATGAAAATGCATGAAAATATAATAAGAAACACACAAAGTATAATCACTAGAAACACATTATAAAAAAAAGAGATCATAATATATTAAATGGACTCATCGCCCATATGGACAAGAAATTATACTCTCCACTCAATGGGATGAGAGAATGAGGACTTTGGGATTTATCCCCTTTGCCCAAACCCTTCTCCCATTTACATAAGAGGGTTTTTTAAAATATTAGTATTAGTATTTACCAATTATATGCAAAATATTTTCATAAGATGACATTTTAAATTTGTTCGCATGCCCAAACCCTACATCAAAATGATAAACAACATACCTACATGCTAAGACCCTTTGGGAAACATGACATTATAAGTTTAAATAAATAAAAAAGTTATCAAAACAAGGAAATATGTATTTTAAATTTGAATCACCCTTAGAGGGTCAAATGTAACATGATGGTTTAATTTCCAACTAAGGTAAAAAATCAACAACAAATAGGGCAAGCCATAAGGCCAAGTGATGAGAAAAATCAAACCATAAAAATAAACTAAGGTAGAAAGTACTTACCTACAACCAAACATATGAACAAGGGGTAATTATTTGACTTATTAATAATGACCTTTAGCTAATTATAAATTTAGAGGAATTCATTTGGTAAGGAGTTTGAACTGTATATGCGACATTGATTATTTTTAAGGGTTGATATACTCAGAGTTACATAGAGAAATATGCTTGATTGAAACAAAAATTGATATTCTTATAGAAATAAAGTAACACACTCGAAAGAAAGTTAAATTGAATAAAAATAATATATGACTATTTTGGAATCTTCCCACACTTTTTTGAACTTGAAATGATTATGTAGAAAATCAAACATGAAAGTAAATATTATTCATCATAACTTTTTTTATAGAAAATGAAAGATACATACACCTAGTGTAGAATGAAACTAACAAATGGGATTTTAACAATAATTCCTCTCAAATGGGCCTTACTTTGTTTAGGGTTTCATTATAATCCATTCCTTTATTAAAAATGGATTAATTCAAATCAGTTTTATTGCATCAATGAATCCATAGAAATGAAAGTATTTTTACATTAGAATCACAAAATCATCACAAAAATAATAAAATTTTTATATTCTAATATATAAGTCCCTTCTATATATATGCATATTGTGTATTTTTTATTTACCCTTAAATATATAAGGCATACATTTATTTATATGCTTTATAAATCAATAGTTACAATAGATTTCAAATTAACATTTGTACATTAATAAAAAAAAATGAAGTATGAGAAAATGCCACATTCATTTGTTGCAACCACTTAAGGTGACTAGTTTGGTGAAGGAGGAATAATTATTAGAAAATATAATTTTTACTTCATATTTCCCTCAAAATAAGGAATTGTCATGCTCTTAAAACTATGGAATTTATTTCCTCAATACTATCATCTAACTGTCACAATCCCCAAAAGTGTATGTATGGTTATTATTACAAGTGATACCTAGTTGCTATAAGTGGAATAGAATGCTTCGAAAATTACTATGGGTAATTCACATATTTTATATGAGTGGAAGAATTTATTTCTTGGTAAAGGTAACCTTTTTATTTGTTATGGATGACTTTTGAATGCTTCAACCATTGTTATGGGTATCTCACCAAGTTGTTATGAATGCCCATTCACTTTAAGTTTCCTTAAGATATGCAATCACTATATTAGTGGTAAAGGAAATTTTTTAATAATGATAAATGATATTATTTTATTCATAAATAAATATTTATAACATAAAACACCAAATATATATGCAACATATTCATTGAATTTTATAAGGCAAAAATGAATTCAAAAGGAAACTTTGATATACCAATGCACTAGTTGTATGAGGTCAAGAAAAATTTGAACAATCAATTAGGGTTTATTATTGATCTCATAAAACCATAAAAATTAATTGGTTTCTCATACTTAAGAAACTAAATTTTATCATTTATTGGAAACACATTTTTAAAAGAAATAAAGGATTCAGATGAGCCTTCACCTTGTCTTAGGTAAAATCCTTTAATCCTTTCAAATTTTTTCTATCTCTTGTCTTATGAAACTTCATATAAATATTATTTACTTGTCCATTTATGGATAATAAACATAAATTAAGAGCATCAAAATGTATATCCAATTAGTTAGGTCTCTACCTTATTGTTTTATCAATGTACTTATGGACCCTGAGGAGTGTTGCTATGAGATTGTGCCATGAGAAGGTTTTTTTAATCTATAACTTAGGAGTGAGTTCATCCCATACTCATTTGAAAGAGGTAAAATTTATAATATTAGTCTACTCCAATATTCTCATGTAATGATTTTGGGTATATATTTATTTCTTTATGAAACTCATGGCCACATTAATAGCTGACATCAATGTGATCCAATCTTCTACAATCTCATCAAGTCTATTTGATTCTCCTCATATCATCAACCTATAATTATTCTATTTTTCATGATACACTTTTATCTCCTTAACCTTACTTTATTTATTAGAATAAAAATATTTAAGTAATAAATCTCCTAAATAAAGACTTGGGTTCTATTTTAGGTCACAAATGATAACATAATCATCTAGATAATATTCATATAGATGGTTTTGTGTTTTAGGGGTAATTTTATCATAAACATAAAATAAAGAGTGAGGCTCACTTTTTTTTTTTGTAAATCACAATAGAGTTGCATTAATTGACATTTCAAACATTGTTCCTTGAGGTAGAGAGCATATACCCTTTGTAATCACCTAAAAGTGGTCATTAGATTCTAAGAGTGTCACTTGATTTAACATATCCATAGGTTAGCCATAGACCTATCCTTGAGTATTAGACTTAATTTTCTAATCATTCAATAGACAACATTCATCTATAGCTAGTCGATACATAGTCCCAAAACTATCATCTTAGACCCCAATCTAAATTGCATAGTAGTCTACAAAGAGGACATTAGCGTAACATTTGGGACACTACATTCACATGGTGCTAGTGTCCCCAACTAGGTGCTAATATCCTTATCTCTAAATCTTCATAATGGATAGTTTTTCAAATGTGTGTTCCTCTTAAGGTCATCCTAAACTAATTTTATTATATGTATAAACAATAAAACTCTATAAATACAAGTTTAATCCACCTTTATTCACTAGATGGAAAATAGATGCAAAAACTATTCAAACCAAAGGCAAAGTTGAGAAAAATTAAGTATTTGATCCCTATTCTTACCTAGTTTCTACATACTACCTTATACAGCATCCCTAATCCCATTTAAAAAAAAAATCAAAGCTAAAATACATTCAAGGTATCTAAGGCCACTCTCATTCTATGATTCACTTGCACATACATCAAGCACTAGATGGGAGAACTACATCGAGATTGATCCCTCTTTAGAGTATTGGTATGTAGGAAACTCTCTATATAGTAGATCATTGAGGATGTCTAGTCCATATTACTAACACATATAAAATTATTGTTTGTGCCATAATTATAAGGAGGACTAGGGTTTGCATATTAAATTAGGTTTTCCAAGCACAACACATAACTATAGGTTTCATGCATGTAGGAACATAACATATAGACATAGGTGTAGGTGCTCCTAGAAAATAGTAATAGTCCTACAAAGGGGACATTAGGGCCACATTGAGGATATTACACATAGATGTTGCTACTATCTGTATTAGGTGCTATTATCTAGTGAGTAGATGAACACCAAAATATTGTTGGTGACACAAACTAATGCCTAGATCTCAACTTTCAAAACCCAAATCATCCATGATAGTTAGTTTTTAGATGTCTTTATTTATCCCTATTTATTTATGTTTTTAGAAAGTAAAAGAAGGTCAAATGATATACCATATCAATACTTAATTATTACATATTTTTAAACTAATTTAGACATATAATCCCTTTAATCTAACATAGGATTTTCATAGTAAAACCCTAAAAGGTTAAATCATTTGGGGAATCCATCTTAATTTTAATATTGATTCAAACCCTAGCGTTCATTCATCCAAATTTTACGAAATAAATTTAGGGCTAAATACTTCTTATTTTATAATTTTTTCTAGACATCCTAGCTAATTAAAATCAATTTTACATTAGGGCTTCAATTTATTTTACATCTAATTTAAATTATTGTAAAGAAACCATAGATTTCAAAACCTTAACCTTAGACACACTTAGGGTTCATATAATTTTTATATATAATCAGATTTTAATTATAAAAATACCCCATTTTTCTATAATATTTAAATTTTTAAAACTTTCATAGATTACCATTCTTAAAAAGGTTCAAAATATACAAAACTTGTTTTCCTACCCTTCAACCTACAATTATAAAATTAAATAAAATATTTTATGAGATCAACGAGCATCAATTACAATAATTTTTATTCAAACATTAAGATATATAAGATGATTTCATGAAAATTATTCAATATGAACTAAAAAAGATAAACAATGGTCAATCTTTAACCCCTCCAGTTAATAATGTTGATACACCTTCAGTGGGGCCTTCTCAACCAACTCAAATATCATAACCCAAGATTGTTATTCAGCCATCAATAAAAACTACGACACTTTTGGATAGTTATTTTAATCCAAATGTATAATCCATTATGTATGAGGTTCTTACTCTATAATCTAAGGTGTTACATCTTAAGCAAGGAGTAAGTAGGACATCACATACCTTGGATTCCAATATTATCTTACATAAATTTTTGGCACATCATATAGTGTAATATCCTTTTCAATATGGTTTTTGGAACCCAAGCTCACATTATATGATGGTAAAAGTGACCTAGAGCATCACCTTAGAGCCTTTCATGTATCATGTTTATACTATGTGTCCAATGATTGGTTTCTTATGAAACTATTTCCATGAAGTCTCAAGGATTATACCCTATAATGTTTCTATGATATTCCAAATCAATCTATCACAACATTCAATCCTTTAGATGACATTTTATTAGCACACTTCTATATCAACATCAATGATAAAATATCATATGCACAACTGACATAATTAAATCAAAATTTAAATGAGCCTATCATCAATTATGTCTTATGACACAAGATAATAATATCAAAATTGACTATCCCCATGGAATAAAAATATATTAAATATATATTTAAATAGAGTCTATTACCAACACTATATGAAGCTATCTTATTCAAGAATATTCCCACATTTACCAATATGTGCCACATAGTCAATGAAAGAGAGGTTAAGGTCTTAGTAATGGGAAAAATAAACTACATAAATGGATTAGATTCAACTCTTAATGTTAAAAATAAACCTCCATAAAATGTCAAGGCCATAAAAAATAAAAGTAATCAAAAGGCCATAGTCAATGCAACTTGAGAGCCTTCTCCCAGATTGGTTTTATTAGCTCCTCAATGCAAAGTCTTCACCAATCTACCAAAGTCACCAGTACAAGTTATAAAAAAACTATTGGAATGTAATGTCATATTTATCCCTCCCATTAAAGAGGTTTGTACAACTTGACATCTTCTAAAGAGTCATGATTCAAATACATTCTACGAGTATCACAAGGCACTAGGCCACATGATAAACATATGCATTATCTTGAAGCACAAAATACAAGATATCATTGAGGATAACATTATTGATGTGGGCATACCCACAAAGAACTAAAACATCAAATAGAGGCAAATTCACTTAATAAATGTTCATATCCTTTCCCACAACATATAGATAATGAGGTAGGGTGCACATCAAGTGTTTGTTATGCATACCAAGATCATCCACCACCATATTTTTATCACACTTATAGAGGTTAATCATCCATTACATAATATTATTAGAATGTACCACACTATAGTGCCACCTAGAATACTTATCACATTTTTAGAATAGGATATTATGGATGATGACACATATTTACATACACTCTTCATATTATCATACATAGACCACCATCATATTCATATTTTTATGGTTTACAATGGGTTAAGCATAAACATGTACATCACGACACTTTTATATCACTTGGGATACACAGAGTGAGATATATTCCCCATAGATACAATCATTAGTGGTTTTAGTGGCCATGTTTAGAGCTCCATCAAGGAGATTATGCTTCCACTATAGGTTGGACTAGCATACATAACCATTCAATTCTAGGTAGTACTTAGTGTAGGTGTATTAGACATATTATTTGGAAGGTCATGGTTATAAATTTTTTGATCAATCTCATCTACAATACACTAATGCATCAAGTATATACATGTTAACTAGGTGATTAATATTGAGGGTGCCCCATATGAGTATCCTTTTCCCATCCCACAAGCAATTCCAGTATATATTCTAGTCACACTTTTATCACTAGTAATTATAGTTCTAGTTACACTACCATATATGGCATGGTTATCATTTATAGTAGAGAGTAAAAATATTATTCATACATCAAAGTTTTCACCAGAGTCCTCAGAGTAAGCCAAGTCTAATTCTATGGTGTCTACACACACATAATCTCCCTCAAACACCATTACTAGATAGACCATTACATTATAAATATGTCACAAATTATATAGGACCTTCCTCTATTTAATTAATGTTGAGATTAGTTACCTTGGGGTCTAGGGGTTCTCAACACAAGAAACCCACATCACCTATAACTTCTACTTGTACTAGATGGGTCCCTAAGACTCCTATAATTCATAGGACATAATAGTTAGTCCCATAACATAATAACATCACTACTCAAATAGTTTTAGATTCAGATTATATAACACAATAGATCATGGGCTCATAGTTACCCTTTCACACCACTCACATGATCACAGTTCCCCTCTTCAACACAAGTCACAATGATGGTGAGTCTTCCATGAGACTCATTGGTCAGTATGGTTCCTACCCTTGTTCATACTTCCTTCTCCATTTTTATCCTTATACATAGTTAATTTTCATTTTCTTGTACATATATTATACTCATAAATCACAAAAACAATATAACATGTCAATATACAAAAAGATTCAAATATTTGAATTTTTTTTTATAGATTATATACATTGTTATCTTTAAATTTATACTACTTTCTAGATATTTCATATTGTTTTTTTATTATAGTATAGTTAGTTTTACAATATACATATACTTCTCTTGTTCTTGTCAAGTGCTTACAAATTCCAAACAATACTCTAGTATACTACACTGATCCAAACTAGTTATCATCTACCCATTGGGGGTATTTACACTTATCCAGGTTTATACATTTGATACATCTACCCACTTAGGGGCATCTCCTACATGGTTACTATAACTAGGTTTTATATTTACATATTCTACATTCTAGTTATGCATTGATTTATCTTGATGTTGATCATTTCTCCTCAATTCTCAAACTTTTTGCCGATAATCACTAGTTAGACTTAGTATATATGTTCCTAGAATCTACATAGATTGGTATTACATAGTTATACATGTTTTGATTTCTAATTCCTATATTAGAATTGATTTTGTTTCCTATGATTCTTCCATTTCAAGGGAATTTAAATATGCCAATGTTATTTAGTCTTTTATGCCACTTCTCTATTTTTATGTCTTTGACATGTGCCCATGTCCCTTGTATGTGATTTTCCTACTTATATGTGTGGATATTTGAACATGTGCTTCTTTTTGGCTCTATGATAAATTTTTTATTATTTGCATATGTGGACATTCAAACATGTCCTTATATGTCTTCATTCTTAGATTTAGTGATTGTGCCCATGTACCTTATATTGTGGCCCCTTTGCCTACCTTTTGCATGCCTCATGTGTATGTATGTTTGCTTCCTTCTATGATTCTACACCATGACACTTATATATTCTTGTTACATGCATGCACGCGCGCGCGCACACACACACACACACACACACACACACGAGTGCGTGCATGCACGTGTGTGCGTACACACACACGTACGCACATGCATGCACACACATGCACACACACGCACACACGCACACACACACACATGCACACATGCGCACGTGCACGCACACACACACACACACACACACACACACACACACACACACACACGAGTGTGTGCATGCACGTGTGTGCATACACACACACACACACACACCATTTTTTGATGCCATGAGAGATCTTATACATCTACCCATATTAATTAGGTGTTGTGATGGACATCATATCCTATCACCCTATCTAGTTAGTTAGATTTTGATGTTATACATTGATTAAATATATTTTGACACCCTTTTGAAATGCTAGAGTATAAAATACATCTTACATTTCCTACTTATGCACAAATACATTTACATTTTGATGTTATGTTTGTACATTTTATTGGGATATCATGTACATGCTCTAGATAACACATTTTGGAGAGATACTTATTTATAAAAAAATTCTTACATAGTTTCCAAAACTATCCTCAAAAGAGGGGGAATTTATATGGGTTTATCACATAGATTAGGCTCCTACTTTGTTATTCATAGATACATTTCAACACACTAGCTTAGTTTCAAATATTAGACTTAGGGTAAACATATAATAAAATAAAGGTTCAAAATTTAGTTTAGATCACTCATAAATTAGACTAGGAAATAATTATCACCCATAATGGTACACTAGTACCACAATGCACTATTGTTCATTATAGGGTACTATTTTCTAATAGGCCCAAGCTTAGGATAGTATAGATCATTTAGACCAGTACACTAGGTACAATACAGATTTTTAAATATACATTCACAATTTTGGTAGTTATGTTCAAATTTAGCTCATATACATTCATTTTAGCTCAGATTCATACCAATTGCTCATATTTGGTGGCACCATACATGACATGATCACTCATACATTTAGACTAGTTACATAGTTTTAGATATTACATACTTGATTCAAATTCAGTAAACTCAGATACTAGATTTTGGGCATGTGTGTGTCACATTGGTTTCCATATACTCAGCTTCAGATAGGTTGATCAAATGGAATATAAAACTCCATTTCATTCTCTATATTGTATACACTTGCTATCACATTTTATGTTGTCACCATATTCATTCCTTACTCCATATGTAGTGATTGGCATTCTTGAGTGGCCTAGAGCCACCTAATATACTTGAGTGGTTGTGGAGTTGAATACACTATTAGATTTACTCAGTTAGATATTTTTAAAACTTTGCACAATATAATTACAAATGCATCTACTTCATATAGGTGAAAATTATGGAGTCATAACCTACTTGAGTTCTTAATCCACTTATAGGAGAGGGTTAGATACACTTATAGTCTTACCCAAGTTATTCAAAGATATCAAGATTCACTAAGTAGGAGTGGGCAATGATGGAGTCAAAACCAAGTTGATTTCATGAACTATCTATATGAGGATTGAGTAAACCATAAAATCAATCCAAACTATTCAATCATATGATCATTATGCACACTCACACACATAAGTTGTCTTTAGGTCCATGCATTATTTTGTATACCAAATGAGGTGTATTCATTCCTTTCCTCTATTTTTACATAGCTATACTCAGTTATTTGATTTCAACATAGTCTTTTTCTTTTGATCATCTCTTAAGTAAGGATTGATTTTTTCATATTTCACTGTAATTCATTTCTTTGGATCATGTTCCACATATGCAAACCTATATTATCATATTTAAACTCAAGTACAAGGGATTCACTTCCAATGTAAGTCCAATTATGCTTATTTTTCCTTTAAACTAGACAATTCACTTTGATGCATTACTAACATAAACGCAAATGTAATCACCTAAAATTGGTAAGTGGATGCTAAGAGTGTCACTTGAGTTAACCTATCCCTAGGCTAGCCATAGACCTATCCTTGAGCATTGAATTACTTTTATATTCATGTAGTAGACCACAATCACCTATAGCTAGTCAAGACATAGTCCCAAAATTATCCTCTCAGACCCCAATCCAAATTGCTTAATAGTCTACAAAGAGGTTATTAACACCACATTTGGGACACTACAATCACATGACACTATTTTCTCCAATTGGGCACTAATATTCTTGTTATTAACTCTTAAAAATAGATAGTTTTTCAAATATTTACCCCTCCTAAGGTCAACCTAAGCTCATTTTATTATGCACATTTTATTATCTGCATAAGCAATAAAACTCTATAAATATAAGTGTAATCCACCTCTATTCACTAAATGGAAAATAGATGTAAAATCTATTCAAACCAAAGATAAAGTTGAGAAAAATTAAGGTATTTGATCCCTATTCTACCATAATTTCTACATACTACCACCTATGATATCCCTAAGCCTAGTTTTCAAAAATTTCAAATCTTAAACACATTCAAGGCATCCAAGGCTACTCTCATTCTAGCATTCACTTACACACACATCAAGCACCAACTAGGATAAGTATGTTAGGATTGATCCCTCTTTAAAGTATTGGTATGTAGGTAATTTTGTATACATCAAGGTGTTTTGGATGTCTAATCCATCCTACCAACACCCATTATTTCTCAATCCATACTTGAAATGAGGACTGGGGTTTCAACATTAAATCAGGTTTTAAAGGTGTAACATAGAGCTATAAGTTTTGTGCATGCATAAATAGGACATGTAGACATAGGCACAGGTACTCCCAAAAAATAAGAATAATCTGAAAAAGGGGACATTAGTGCCACATTGATGACAATACATATAGATGGCACCATTATCCATATTGGGTACTACTATTTAATGAGCAAACAAACTCTAAAATCTTATTAATGACATATACTACTACCTAGATCTCAACTTTTAAAACTAAGATCATCTGTGGCAATCAATTTTCAAATAAGTATTTATCTATCCCTATTTATTATTATTTTTAGAAATCCAAATAAGGTCAAATTCTATAAAAAATATTACTTAATTATTTCATATTTATTTAACTAGTTTAGACATCTGAGCCCTTTAATCTAACATAATATTTTCATATCAAAACCCTAAAAGGTTAAATCACCCTTATAGGTGGAATGTAATATATTATCTTAAAAGTCAATTGACTTGATTACTTTACCTTTTCCATCATCTCAATGATATATTTATATTTTTTCTATAGTTTGTCCTTTACCTCTTTCTTATTTTTATTCATTACCTTATTTCTTTTGGCATTTAATTATTATGACTATACCATTGGGCCTATAAGGTTTGGATATTATCATCTCTCTTAATAAATTATTATTCTTGAACAATCCTATTAATTTGAGTGTAAATATCCTCAAGATATCTCTCAAGCCTTGAGTCAATGGTCTTCATGGATATAGTCACTTTGGTTTCCATTTCTTCAACTATCTAAATGCATCTTTCTAAGAATGGATTCTCAATTAAAGTGTCATGGGCTATAAAGCTAATGTGAAAAGTAGCCAGGGAAAGTTTATTAGTGTTTTCAATAGTTTTTGGATGTTTTTTAATACTATAAATAGAATTATATTATAAGAAACATTGTTATTATGGGTGCATGGGTATTTTAACTTCCTCTTCTACGATCCTAGATAATGTATCCAAACCACATTCCTTATTATCTATTGCCCTAATTTGTGCCCAAAGAGACTCAATTTATTTTTAGGTAGTAATAAATTCATTATAATCTTCCTTGTTAAATGGAATAAGGGGTTTTAGATATTTCTCCACGGCCCTATCCTCTTCAACAACTTATTCTATTTCTATTTCATGTTCTTCTTCCAGTCTTGTCTCTTCTTCTTCCTTTATTATTTTCTTAGATTTAGGGCCTCAATGATCCATTTATAAGCTAAATTAGGTGATTTATTTCCATTCTCTAATTATAGTGATTTAAATGTCCATATTTCTCATTTCCTTTATTTCTTAAGATGATTTTAAACTTTCAATATGGAAAAATATATAGATCATGGGGGATTTTTTCCTTGCTATCTTGGATATAATTATTTGGGACTATCTCGTAGGGGAACTAGCAAGAGGAACTCTCTATATTTTTGTAATACTTGAGGAATAATATATATCCTTTGTCTTTATCAAGTCCTTAATTCACTTCCTTATCCTAGGACTCTAGGGATGGAAAGGCCAACCTTAACCTTATTCATGATTTTCACCTAGAATGTTCCTTGACTAGCATATTTTCTCCTTGCTCCTTTTGTGGTAATTTTATCATTCTAGGAATTACTCCCATTTTAGGTTAGGATTTTTATCCCCCAAACATTCCAAAATAATGAGATATATCAAATAGTTGTGAGATAAATCCTTTGGTTTTCCTTTATGATATTTTTCTACCATTCTTCTCAACATATTATGCAATAAATTTGGCCCTTTGTCATACCTATTATATCTTAAATGTTTGAGAAGTTTAAAATGAACTATAAAAGTATAAAATAGAATGTATAAATTCATAAGTGAGTTACATCATGAAATATATGGTTTTCTCATCCCATAGTGGATGTAGTGATGATCAAAGTGTTTCTCAGGTAGAAAAATCTAATTATTCATTGTCCATGAAAAATGTATTCCTTTTTGTAGAGTATAACCTTTAATACCACCTTTCTCATGCCATGGGAAGGTCATATATTTCTACTAGTAGCTCTTCTAGAATGAAAACTTTAAAACCTTTATAATTGGTCACATAATTAACAAGTGTTTCTAAAAGCTTTCTTTATACATGTTCATCAAACCCCACTAGTCTCTCAAACTAACTAAGCTACCCTACATTAATATTTTTAATAAATCTTGTCTTCTTGTTAGCATTTTATGGTCACCAAATTAGACCAAAAATAACAAGGTTGTTAATTTGAGAGATGAACACTACTTGTTTTCTCCATTTTGATGTATGTTTGTGATTATTCCCCATCATTATAATATCCCTCCAAAGTTTATTTTCACATTCCCAAAAATTCATGAAGAGATATTATTACCCAAAAATATCACATCAATCATCCTCAAGTGAAATTTTACCATGGTAAATACTTATGGGAAAGGTTGTAGTAGAAATAGGGATAGATAGGAATATTTATGATTAGATGCATATAACATAGTGGATGGATGGTGTGATCTTTTTACAAAAAGGTATGGGCTTTCCCACAAGTGAGGCCTATAGCTTATGAAATATCACAAAATAGACATGATGATTTTTTTAATGTTAGCATTAAAACATGATTAATTAGAAAAAAAACATCATTATCACATTACTAATTAATTTACCAATGAAATAGAAATCCCACAAGATATTTTGTGGGTTTTATTATTGAGGTCCTAATCAATATATGTAAATTATTAATGATTTTGGAGGATGGTGTGAGAACTGAAGAAGACCCATTTGTGTTGAAATCATCTTCTGTAAGACAAAGAACTAAGGGTTGTAATTTGAGTGTTGAATGTGTTATAGTTTTGTGTGAGTTATATATATATATATATATATATATATATATATATATATATATATATATATATATATATATATATAATTTCAACTTCATGTAGGAACCTATTTCATCTCCCTTAAGAAACACTTACAACTTCCTATAATAGGTAGCCTACAAATACCTCTCTTGTGATAAAAAGGAAATAATAACTAATTTGTTCGTAGTTTGAATGGTTTATTGGGTAGTATAACTAAGATTGGTGATGATTTATAAGATTTATAATAATTTTTATTGGCATTTTGAAAAATACAAGTAGACAAATTCTTGTAATTTGATAGAGGCTAGACATTTTTGTTGATCTTTAGTTGGTGAATCTATTTAGGAACTTATACAAATTGGTAGGCTAGGTAGTGATATGATTTTGTAGTATTAAATAAATTTTAGGAGTCTTAAGGTTGTTGTATATCAATCTTGTAATAGTTTTGGGACACCTATAAAAATTATCATAAATCCTATATCAACCCTTAAATATCTTGTAGCAACTACT
Source organism: Torreya grandis (assembly GCA_037957365.1). Classification (NCBI taxonomy): domain Eukaryota; kingdom Viridiplantae; phylum Streptophyta; class Pinopsida; order Cupressales; family Taxaceae; genus Torreya; species Torreya grandis. Next base: position 1,077,250 of record JARHVA010002888.1, on the reverse strand, counting down.
TATAGTCTGTAGTAACTTCATACATCTTTTAGAAACTACAATCATCCTATAATAACTGCAAACTACCTATAACAACTATATAGGGAAATGGTTGAGTGGCTAAGGAAAGTAATAACATAATTATTATTATTTTATTTTTTGAATTTTGACCTAAAAAAAACTAGTTTTTCAATCATTTTTTGAATACTAATTGACTGAAGAAATGGGTTTTCAATCAAAATATTTATTTTAGCACTTATTTGGTTAGCTATATAGTTTTTTGGCCAAGGATATCAAATAATGTTCATACCTTATCCAAAAAAATAGATGTTGATATGTAATGCTCAGCCAATACTTCAATAGTGATGTAAAGGTAAGTGGAATAAGTCTCTAAATCATCATTATCTATTTCTAATTTCAACTCATCTCATTAACTTACTTTGTTTGGTCTTCAAGGTTCTAATTCCAATCCAGTCTTTCTCTTGGTCTTTGGGTTTAATATCCTTCTTGTCTTCTTGTAAATATTCCTTATATACCTTAGAGACACTTCTTAGTATCCTTAGAAATATTTATTTTTAATCACATTCACTCCTAAACTCACAACAGTCATTCCATTCCCTAAATTCCTCTCTTACTTTCATTAGTTCCTCACTAGGTAATTCTTTTAGGTCTCAAAGACAAAAACTTGGTAAGGGTTTATAGGAGTCAATCTCATTACATGGATGGTATTATATAATCATTTCAAACATACATTAATCCCTTTAAAATGATCAAATATAATTTAAGACTCATGTTCACCCTTCAAGCTCTCCATGACCTTATTAGGCTTGTAGCCTTTTTTGTGCATTTTGTCTTAGTTTGAGCAAATTAGCAATCTTCCTCAAGATATAAGCCTAGATGGAATCAACCTCTATCTTATCAAAACCCCTCATTAATTTTTAGGGCTTAAATCCACCTCTAAAACCTATCCAAATAATGTTTAGACCATATTCAATTCCTTAAATGCTTAAGAACAAGAAAATACGGTGGATTGTGCACCCATTTGTTGATTGTGTAGGGCAAAAGAGGTTATAATTTACCATATGTTTAGTTATATGTTACCTTATAAAGTTATAAGGATTTTATTAGGTATGTATGACCACTAATTTACTCTACAACTATTCAAAATTCCTCTTAGCCAACTTCTTAAGGGTTATTCATCATGAATCTGAAGGTTTTGAGTCTTCATATATGATTGTGACACAAGTCACAAATTGTGTGTAACCAATAGGTTAAAATATTACATAAAAAGTTTTTTTTTTGGTATCTAAACACATTTTAACATGTCAATTTCTTATATAACCAACTACCATCACTCACACTTTTAACTTTTCTTTTTATCTCTTTGACATTGGTCATACAAACAAGGGTTTCTTTTGACTGTAAAATAGGGTTATTCCTTATGTTAATTGTGTGTTGAATATAACCACCTTACTTGTAACCACCCCATCAAAATTAACCACATTTCCATCTACCAAACATAATATTATCACATTTTTGAATTATGTCTTAAAGCACAAGGATTTACCTCATTCTTTGATTGTGACAATAGTCTACAAGGACTTATAAATTCAATGGTCTATTTCTTTGATTTTTTTCATTTATATAGTTTATGTACACCATATAAATGTATTTTAAAACTCAACATATGCAAGGACTAATTCCATGACAAGTTTCAACTTACCAACCTATAGAAAACACTCAACTACTCTTGTTTGGACTATGACCTACATTCCTTGTTCCAAACCTGTAGTCTTTACAAAACAACATTAAGAAATGGGCATCAAGGTATTATAAATACAATGTATGTTTCACATAAATACAATTTTTTTTGTTAACATAAACATATAAAAAAACTCTCTCTTTCTTTATGTATTTATTCATCAAAACATTGCATTCTTGGTCCATTACAAGACTCTATCACCTTTCTTGAGGAGTCTTATAAAAATTTTCATTATTAATTTCTCCTATTTTATATAAGACATATTTTTCCCTATTATCTCCTCTTAAACCATTTAAATCTTACCAAAAACTTACCCATCCCACTTCAACTTCAATTTTTGGGTGGTTACACTAACTTGTTTGTCATAACCAACTCAATGTATAAGAGTGATTCACATTAGTTTATATGACTTGAATTAAGGAATAAAATTGAAATGAATTAAATCCTCCTTATTATGTCTTTATTTTACTCCTCAAATTAACTTTACTCACACAACCCTTCCATACATGCATTTGGACCTCTTAACCTTTGTTACAATATTTAAATTTTCAAATTCCTTATTTTGGAGGGAAAACTCTTAGAGCCTATATAACTCACTCTAAATAACTCAAATGGACTTATAAGACAAAAATGGACCTAAAAATTTCCATCATACACATTTACATCCACAATTGACCAAATTTGACCTCTTATTGACAAAAACACAAAAATGATATCTTCTAGATTGATGTTCTTGCATCATACTCTCTAGGAGGAAGAAAATTTTGTGCCACCAACATTATTTATTGCCTTTAAATTTCAAATTTTAGGGTCCTTAATTCTTAGCATAATATTTCTCCTTCTTTATTTTTCATTTTTATTTTCTAAACTCTTGGATTTATTCTATTTAGCTTTGTCTAGTTTCCTTGTCATTGCATCTTCTACCTCTATGAGGTGTCTCAACTATTGTACCTCTATATTTTCTGCATATTTCACCTATTCTAAGTCACTTTTAAATTCATCATACTCAATTGAAATCAAATTATCTTTTTATTTTTTCTCATTCTGGTTCTATGGCTTGCTTCTTCATGAATCTCACTTGATTCTTGATTGTTTAGTGATTTTTGCTCATTGATCATGCTAGCATCTTCTTCCTTAGGTTTTAATGGCCTCATATGTATATCAATATCTATCATTTTCTCCATTATAATTCCTTTTTATACCACTTCACATTTATCCTCTTTTTGATGTCTCTTCTTATGTCCTTGCTAATTGTGCAAGATTAACCTCTTGTTCCTTTCATCCTCAACATAATAAAATATTGTTTGACAAATCTTTGTCATTCCATGCCCATGCTCATAAAATTTCAATTCATATTTATATTTACCAATTGAGTAACTCACCTTGTTCATTTATTCATAATCCCTCATTCATGAGATTTAATGTGTCTTCATTCTACTACACACCCTACTTGGGAAGCACTCCTTGAGGTGACCCATCCTCATCTTGCCTTGATACACACTAATTCATAAATATAATGGTTTCCATATATATAATTTTTTCATCATTAGAGTCAACTTCATACATATCATAATAAATAAAATTTTAAAAGTAACTTTGATAAAACTTATCTTATATGCACTCATCTTCTTGCTTATATGGTTGTACCTTCATCTCATTATCTTGGTTTGCTTACACCATCTCACTTGTTTGCTTTGTAGACTTATACCATTCCTCAATATTCATGATTTATTGGGATACTTCTACAATATTATCATCATGTACTCTTTTCATTCTCTTTGTGTACCTTCATGGATTGCCATTTGTTTCTCTTTGCATCTCCTTCATGCTTCATGCCTTGGTAGATTATCTTATCAACTTGATTTTATTTTCCCTTTGTTATTTTATTCCATGTTTGTTCTTGTTTTACACCTATATTCTTCATGTATTAACCTCTTATTTGAGGTTTAACTCTTTCTTCCCATTTCCTACTTGTTTAATCCATTTAGGCCAAACATATCCATGCCATTTTTATCTTCTTGAGGGCTGAAATATTTCCTTATTTATCCCAATATTTATATTATCCTCTTATTATTTTATGTCTAATCATATTCAATACTCAAACACTCATTTACCTCTAGATATGACTACTAAAAGCTTATTTATTCATTCATGTATTCATGGATGACCTTCATGTCTTGTTGGTGATCCATCTCCTTGGTTTCAATTGCTATACTTGTCAAGGAATAATAGTATTCCTCTTCTGATTCATCTTCAACATGTGGAATGTATTCAAATTTCATCACTTTATCTTCTACAATATGTTTTATTTATTTATCATCCTTTTTCCACTTGATGAGTGATGTTCTTAGCCCATCCTTTACCCAATTTGAGGCCTTATGCTTGGTCTTCACCAAAATTTTATTAATAACTACATACACAATCTTAAAATAAATATTAAAATATAAAATAAGAGACCATATAGTCTCTTTTAATGTCATTTGCATAGACATTCTCCATCTCTCCATCTTGTCTTCACTCTCATATGATCTTCTTGGCACTTCTCTTTCCTTCTTGTTCTCTTTAATGAGAGCTATCTTCTTTATCTCTTTATATTGTTTCTCAATTTGAAACATCTCACTCCTCATGTCTCTATGGGATATCCTCTATTTATTGTTTTCATCTCTCAAGATGCTCATCTTGTGCCTTCTCTCTTTCATAAGTGACTCTAATCGCCACTTCACCCTTCTTTTCAAATATTATCCAATCCATTGACTTCCTTGTAATTTAGATAGTTTCACCATGATCTATATCTTCTTGATATTCTACCCCAACTCTCTTGTCATGTCTTCCATTTCTCTCTTTAGAGCCATCTTCTCACTTCTTTTCTTTCTAGGTCTATCTAGACCTTCCTCTTAGCAAGCTTATCAATATTGAATCTTAGACATATATTATATCTTTATTATTTTTTTATTACTCTATCTAGGACCTCTTATTATCCTCATTTACCCTCTATTTGAGTCTTTCCTCTTATCTCTTCTTGAGCTCCAATGTTCTTTCTACTTCTCCTTCACTAGTCCTCTCTTGACTAGCTTCAAGTCCTCTTCATTGGAATTTGGGGATTTTTTTATTCTCATTATAAATATTATATTACTCTATATTGATTTAAATATATAATACCTATAACATTATTCTTCTTCCTTAATACCTTTCAAGATGTCATCTCATGCACATTCCTCATAACTTGTTATCTTCATCTCAAATTAACAAGTTTGAACAACTCAAAATAAATGAAAACCAAGAGATAAAATATATCTAATACCAAATTATTTATAGGTAAGTTTAATAAGTATGCAAATAATCATTATCTGGTTCTAAACTTAATTGATCACATTTAGTTACTTTGTTTGGTCTTCAAGGTTCCATCTTTAATCATCTTTCTCTTGGCCTTTAGGATTAATAGCTTCCTTGGCTTATTATACATATTCCTTATAAAAATTAGAGACATTTATTGGTATATTTTGACATATTTCTTGTTAATCACATTCACTCATAAAATAACACCATTCATTCTATTTCCAAACTTCCTCTCTTACTTTCACTAGCTCCTCACTAGGCAATTCTTTTAGGTCTCAACAACCAAAACTTGATAAGGGTTTTAAGGATTCAATATAATTGAGTGTATGGTATTATATAATCATTTAAAACCTGATTCGATACATTTCAATTGATCAAACACACTTCAATACTCATGTTCACCCTTTAAGCTCTTAATGACCTTATTAGGCTTGTAGCCTTTTTTGTGCATTTTATCATGGTTTGAGCAAATTATAAATACTACTTAGGATATAAGCCTATATTGCATCACAATATATATTATAACAACCCATTATGAATTTTTATGTCATAAATCCACCTCTATAGGGTACTTCATTTGTAGATGTCTTCTCAATTAGGCCTAATCAGCCCTTAAGCACACTCACAGGTCTAGAATCCATACTGTACGCCCCCCTTTCAATATAAAACCTCTTGTTTAACTTTAATCACATAAAATTATGTAATATCACAATTTTTTATAATTTTATAAGGGTTTAAACTCTCTAAAACATAAAAACCCTAATCTAGGGTTTTCATTCCCTTACACAGGCCCAAGAGCCTAATAAATTCATTATCTTGATTTTTAATAAGTTTTAAATGGAAAAATTACCATATATATGTCTTTTTTGACCTATTATACCTCTAAAAATAATATTTATAGCTTATCCAATTCCTTAAATACTTAATAACAAGTAAATATAATAGACTATGCACCCATTTTTTGATTATGTAGGGAGAGGAGGTTACATTTTACCATTATTTTAGTTCCAGGTCACCTTAAAAAGTTATAAGGAATTTATTAGGTATAAATTACCAATAATTAATTCTAAAAATATTTAAAATTCCTCTTCTTCAACTTCTTAAGGCTTATTCATCATGAATCTCAAGGTTATGAGTCCTTATATAGGACTGTGACACAACTTAGGAACTGTGTGAGATTACATCAAATGTTTTTTTTATTTTATCTACACACCTTTAAATGTGTCAATTTATTATCTAACCAATTACCATCACTCACACTTTTAACTCTTCTTTCTATCTCTTTGACATTGGTCATACAAACAGGGGTTTCTTTTGACTGTAAAATAGGGTTACTCCTTATGTGAATTATGTGTTGAATCTAACCACCTTACTTGTAACCAACCCATATAAAGTAACCAAACAACCATATACCAAACATAATATCATAACATTATTGTATTATGTCTTAAATCATAAGGATTTACCTCATTTTTTTTACTGTGATAATAGTTTGCAAGGCCTTATGGATTCAATGGGCTATGTCTATGAGTTTATCCATTTATATAGCTTTTTCTCCACCATATAAAGGTCTGTAAAAAATAAACATATGTATGTATTAATTCCATGACAAGTTTCAACTCACTAACCTATATAAAATACTTAGCTACTCTTTTTTGGATTATGACCTACATTCCTTGGTCTAAACCTATTGTATTTACAAAACAATGTTAATAACTTGGCCTCAAGGCCTTCCAAATATAAATTATGTTTCACATAAATAAAATTTTATTTAAGAACATAAACATAAAACAAATTATCTCTTTCTTTATGCATTTATTCATCAAAACATTACATACTTGGTCCATTATTGGATTCTATCACCTTTCTTGAGGAGTCCTTGTACATATTTTCATTCTCAATTTCTCATCTCTTTTCTTAGATACCTCTCTCTCCATATTCTCTCATATTATGCCATTCAAATCTTACCAAAAAATTACCCATCCAAATTCAACATTGGTTTTTATGTGGTTACACTAACTTGCTTATCATAACCAACTCAACGTGCAAGAGTGGTTCACATTAGTTTATATGACTTGACTTAAGGAATAAAATTTATATGCATTAAATCCTCTTTATTATGTATTTAGTGGAATACTAAAACTAAATTTTATCACATAACCATTCCATACATGCATTTTTCCCTCTTAACCTTTGTTATAAGACTCCTAAAGCCTATAAAACTCACTCTCACTGACTCAAATGGAATTATAAGACACAAATTGACCTAAAAAGATCCACAACACACATTGCCATCCATAATTGACCATATTTGACCTCATACTAACAAAAACACAAAAATGATATCTTCTAGGTTGATGATCTTGCATCAAAGAGGACCATATGAGGATTTAAATTTTAAGGCACAATACTCATCTAATATTTTGGAGAGTTCCATATCCATGTGAGGTATTTATTCTTCAATGATTTTTTGAATTATGTATTCCATTGATAAAGGTTTATTATAAATATTTAGGTGGTGACCATTGGCCAATAGATAAAATCTCACTAGATCAATTATACATAACTTATTGCTCCATTTTTGAGAACTTTTATATCTTATATGGACCAAGACATATGGTATAAAATTTTCCTTTGTGATCATTGTACTTTGAGTTATAGAGCAAGGTCCAATCTCCTGGGTAAAATTATCTTATCTTGATGAACTTATCATGCCACTTTATTTATTTATTTTTAAATTATATCTTTATACTATAAGGCTTCTCTTCAAACTTTATCTAGGGAATTGTCATGCATGATCCTCTAATTCTATGTTTCCAACAAATCTATACCAAGTTTTAGGGTAGCCCTTAGATTTTTGAGTTCAAATTATATAGTAAGGACATCCTTCTTACTATATACCATATTATAATGTGTAATTATTGTGGTGGTCTTCCATGTGGTCCTATAAGCCCATATAACCCCTGGAAGGCGTTTTCTCTAATTACCATAGTGTCCAACTGTTATTTTGGTAAAAATATTATTTCATTCCATGTTTATGACTTTAAATTGGAAATTATGTTGTGGGTTATATGAAGTATAATTCTTATGTTGGATTTCATATTCTTGGACAAGGGATGCAATCAAATCTTATTTGAATTATGGTCCTTGATTGGTAAATATTACTCTTGGAACTCCATACCATGTGAATATTTATTCATATAGGATTTTTGATACCTCCTCATCTTGTGCATGTGTAAAATATCTTACCCATGACCACTTATTAAGGTAATAAATGGATACCAAGATAAATTCCTTATTTTTGAATGTTGGATCTATAGGGATAACAAATTTAGACCCCCATTATTCAAAATAATATAAGACTATGTGAGGTTGGAGAAGTATCTAATCCAAACTTGTGGGTTTATTTGTATGTTGGTGTAGTAAACACTAGAGGGTATATGAAATATCATCCATATGTGTGTTGGGTCAGAAGTAATCTATAGTGATAATGTTAGATGTTATCATTTTTAATGTAAAATTTCCCCTCCAGTGTTCATCATGGCATGATCTTAGGGTGTCAAATACTTTTACTTTTCTTACACACTGGCACATGTTTAATTCAAGAATAGTATAAAAAAGGTATATTGAGATTATTGAATACATGAGGCTTCTCTCTACAAAATTACATATCTCTCTTAGTGAAAAATGTTGAGGAATTTGTCCTACAACCAAATAATTAGCAATATATACAAACCAATGAGTATTAATGGAGAAGGTAAAAATATGTTCATTAAGAAATGAGCATTCACTAGTGGATGATGTTTATCATATTTTAGTATTGGTATAAAATATTCAATGACATTATCCTTTCCATCCCTATCTACAATACTAATATCAATTATTTTATTAGTAATAACCATCTAATTATCCTACTAGCTATTGCTAGTTTGTTCATCAAATATTTGATTAAAACATGATTATTGTGAAAATAAATAGTATACCTATTAATTTAGTGTTTTAATTTATCTATAGCATATACTATGACAAAAATATATGTTTCTATCACTGTATAGTTGAGTTATGATCCTTGAATATTTTTACTAATGAAGAATATGGCATAATTATGTGATCCATATTTTTATACCAGGATACTCCCAATTTTATGTTGAATGAATTAGTGTGGAGATGGACAGGTATTTTTCCAATATGGATCCCACAATACTGGCATTGTTACTAGTAGATATTTAATGATTTTAAAATATTTTTGACATGCATTAGTACATAAAAATTCAACATATTTAGATAATAAAACAAATAATGGTGTTACTATTTTAGTGAAGTATTTGATAAATATAAAATAATATCCTACATGTCCTAAGAATCTTATAACATCCTTTTATTTTTGTGGTATTGATAGGTTTTTGATTAGTTATAATTTAGCAAGATCTACTTCTATCCCTACATGAGAGATATGTTGTCCCAACATAATGTCCTATGTCATAAGTATGTAACATTTCTCATCACTTAATGATAGGTGATTGTATCGATTACATTTAATAAACATTTTTAGGTTATTTTTGGATTTATCATAAGTACCTCTATAGACTATGATGTCTTCCATATACATTTATACACATTCATGGGATATGTTAGAAAATATGCTCAAGATGACCTTATAAAAAGTGGTAGGGATATTGAATAAAAAAATAGAAGGACCAAATATGCATAAGTACCCTAAGGACATGTAAAAGTGGTCTTGTCATAGTCTTTGGATGCAATTTTAATTTGATTGTATCCATCGAAACCATCTAGAAAAGAGAACTACTTATTTTTAGGGAGTATGTCAATAACTTGGTCAATAAAGGGAAAAGGGAAGTGGTATTTCATAATGGTTGCATTAATATCTCTATAGTCCACAAAAATGTGTCATTTCCACCCTTTTTAAGCATAATAATGAGGGGTGATACCCATTGTCTATCAAACATGGGATAGACAAATCTTGCATTCTTGATTTTTATAATTTTGTTTACTATCTCTTGATTAGCAAGGTGCATTATCTTTATGATTTCTCAGTGGGATTAAATTAATATTTTATGTATATATGATGGGTGTGTAAGTCTATGTGAATTCATCTTATCTCGTGGTAATCCCATACAAAGGTAGTTTTGTGATTTTGTATCATGGTTATTAAATAGTTTTCTTGTTGTAGGTTTAGTTTGTTCTTAATGTTGAGAGGTCATCATGGTAGTATTCATACTTATTAGTATAATGACACCATAGACTTTGTGTTACCCAATAAGGGTTTGAGGGTAAAATAGAGTGGTAATATTTGATGGAAAGTGTAAATGTATCCCCTATGATTTGAGGATCATTCATTTGGAAATATATCTCCTAATGGATATTGTGTGTATTGTATTAAGTTGTTTGTATGTGGGTCACATACATAAATGTTTTTCATGATTTTGGAGATGACCATGTCTTCATTTTATTCTTTTTTATGTATTATGTGTTCAATTTTGAGTAAAATTTGTATGGGAGATTGATTATTATCATCATATCTTAACCAAAAAGGTTGTTCCACTTAGAATGAAGGTGGGATAGTGGGTATACAATTGTGTGTGTGTATGTGTATGTGTATGTGTATGTGTATGTGTATGTGTATGTGTATGTGTATGTGTATGTGTATGTGTATGTGTATGTGTATGTGTATGTGTATGTGTATGTGTATGTGTATGTGTATGTGTATGTGTATGTGTATATGCATGTGCATGTGCATGTGCATGTGCATGTGTCTATATATATGCAATATAATCATATATATAATCAAATTATTTATTGTGTTCCCATTTAATATAATCATGTTTATTGAAATGGAGTTGATGAATGCATCTATTTTAGATAAGCAAGTCCTTCAATAATATCCTCATAATTCTTCCTTTGGTTGAAAAGAATCTATAATGATTACCAAGTATTTAATAACCCTTAAGTATATTATAGTGTTTTAGATGATGTTATAATTAATATATACATAGAAAATACGGATACCTAGTTGGGAATATTTATGTCAGGCAATGCTTCTCAACATGATATCCATGAATTTCCTAACTACTTAGACAATATTGAGATACTTCCTTTTTTGGCCATGACTCTTGAGGCATAGATCCTAAATAACCTTGGTATATATGGGGACATATTTAATTACTTGAAATAATTAGATTTTTAAACTAAAACTATTAAGTTGTCCTAAAAATTCAAACATAGATTTTGTCTCTTTTTTTTGAATTTTCAATATTTTTATAAAATGATGATTATTAGATGCTACAGCTTGGTTTAAGAGTGGGGCCATTATTTTGTAGTTGTAGGTTACTTATATTGTTAGCAAACATTTCATGAGATTTTTTATTATGGATGTGGTGGATGTCTTGAAAATCATCCCTAAATAAATTTATATCTCATCTACCTCCATTGAATAGGTTGGGTGTGTCATCATTTCATTATTTTATGCCAATTGAATCAAATTATAATTGGAATTAGGTACATATTGGGTAATAAATTGGGTATATTTAAGTAGTTTTAATTATAATATTTAGGCATCAATGCTTGTTGTTTCTACTATCATATTTTTGGTGGTTGTTAAAACCCAAAATTTTGGTTAAACCATGGATGATTTCCTTTACATGACTATTGACATTGATTATAAGGTGGGTACCATTGATGATTCCAGTTTTTTCAATACTATAGCTATTTTTTAAATTGTTTCCAATTGGCACAAGGTTGATTTTTTTCTATGACCAATTTGGGTTTTATGGTGGAATTTTAGGCATTTTATTCCAAGGGGTTGGTCTATATCAATTATGAGGAGGAACATAAGAAAATTTTGGGAAAGTTTAATGACATACCTTAATTCTAAGGTCTTTATTACCATGGTTATTTTTGGGACATCTAAATGAATTGATCTCCATAACCACCAATAATATAAATTTATATTGTATTAAGATGCTCCTATGTTATACTTTATATCTTTATATGAGTAGTTTGGCATCTATAATTTACTTTATTCAAGTGGAAATTCGGACAATATACAACAAGAGATTATTTTTATTCTTATTATTTCCTGTATGCATGCAATATGTCAAGTTGTGTATCCATATTATTCATAATTTCATGCTTTATATCTTGCAATAGGTTGTTGAATTCCATCAATGAGACCCCATTAAGGAATTTAGAGGATGATGATGGTAATGCTCTATTATTGTGGGTTTTTTCATTGTATACATTGAGATTAGTTTCTACAAAAGGGAGTGATATCATCAAATTATATTTTTAATACATATATACTAATAATGAGATCCAATATTCTAAACATTCATCATTAATGCCCTTTAATAATATTAGCTTGACATATTATAAGTCCAAATTTTTGTTTAGAATTTTGTAGACTAATAAAGAAAGTTTCCATGTAGTATTCTAGTGGTTTATTTTATTTCTAAAACATCTAAAATATGTCAACCCATTCAAGATATTTTCCTTTGCAATAATAATAATAATAATAATAATAATAATAATAATAAAAGATAAATATCTCCTTCATATCCTACCAATTAATGGCAACATTTTCCCCAGTCCCATAAACCATCATAGGGTTGCAACCTTAAGAGTTGATGAAAATAATTTTTACATTTTTGGGTCTTGATTTTGGTCATAATTATGACACACAATGTCCAATTAAAAAATAAAATTTTCAAAATCCTCACTTACCATGCTCTTAGAGTCAGGAAAAATAAAAAGGGGAATGTTCTTCATAGGTACAATACAATTGGGGTGGTGATATGAAACTCAAAAGTTCTGACTTCATGGGTAGGGGTTTATCCTTCAAGGTTTCCCATGATTCATCAAACCACTTGTGTACTTGTGACTTTTTCAACCCACTCTTTGAATTTTTGGTAAATAATTTTTGCCTAAGGTGAGTAATGAATGATTACCTTTTTTTTTTATGGGAGAATTAAATATTATAGATGGGGGTGATGGAGTGGGATATTTTGAAAATTATTTTGTAAATTTGACAAATAAGTCATACTTATAAGTTGGTTCAATTGGAAATTCTTTTTGAATCTAAATGGGATCGATATTATCTTTTGGAGAGAATTTTGGTCGAGGGTGGATGATGTATGAATATATATATATATATATATATATATATATATATATATATATATATATATATATATATATATATATATATATATATATATATATATATATATATATATATATATATATATATATTCATACATCATCCTGTGTGTGTGTGTGTGTGTGTATGTATGTGTTTCAAACAAGTTTTTGCTTTCACATTCAAAAGGAAATGAGAAACTAAGGAAATGGTCTAGGGTTATAAGATACCCAGATAAGGTCTACGCACCATAATCCAAACGTTGTGAGAACTCCTCTTTGGTTGTGAAGGATGACACCTGCAGAAGAAAGAGACTAAAACAAAGAAGGCGTTAGATGGATGTAAGGTGGACTACCGAGCCGAAGCTCGATCCCAGAAGTGCAAAGGCTTCCTTATGGGATGATAGTCCACTGTTGATAAGATAATGTCTGATAAAGATAAAAAGTGAAAGACTAAGAAAAAGAAATAGAAACAATGCATACCTGAATGATGTTGTTGGTCTGGTCACAGTTACCGACATCGGTTAGGCTGTCAGCATCGATTGTCAAGTCTACTGACATTAGTTAGGCTGCCAATGTCGGTGGGGGTAGTAGTCTATGGACGGGTCTCAGAAAAGGTCTCTAGTCGACAAAAGGTGTCTGAGGAAGTCAGAGGGTCTATGTAGGGTTGTTGGTCGATGGACAGGGTCTTAGGAGGGAGTTAAGTTTGAGGACAGGATGTCAAGAGGGGTCTAGTTAAGAGGAGGGCTTTTCAACCTCTCTAAAAAGAGTCTCTAATTAGTCTGGTTGAGTTGATAGCCAGGTCTGTTCTGATTTGATGATGCTTAGGAGTAGCAAATAGAGACTGAGTATCAAAACATTCTGAAATACAAAAATGAAATCAAAGAAGAATACTTACTTGTGGCTTGCCGAAGAAGGAGTGTTGCAGATTGGTTGTACCTATTACTGATGATGCTAGTGTGGAAGACCTGTTACTAATGTAGAGGCCCTGTTGTTGATGCTATTGGTGTAGAAGACTTGTTACTTGATGCTGCTGGTGTGTACCTGAGAGAGAGGGAGAGAGAGGTCTGATTCGCGTTCTAGGGAAGACTGGAAGATTGAAAAGTCAGATTAAAAGAAGGTCTAATCCACACTTTTGAGGTGGAATGTAGTTATGAAGGAAATCGATGCTAGTAATACCACTGATTTCGGTCGATAGTTGACCGACATCGGCGGCTGGAAGGTAGGTAAAAAGGCTAAAAATATCCTTTCGTCCATTTTCCCAACTGCCGGGTCAGTGGGTCAGGGGAAGAAATGGTCAAAGGTGGATTAAAATGGATGAGAGGATGAGTGGGAGAATGAAATGGGGGTCTAAGAATTTAAGACTTGGCATGGGGTAGTGGAGAGAATCCAAGGAAGGGCATCCTAGGGTGGTGAGGTGTCAAGGAGAGAGAGAGAGGGGGAAGGAGAGAAAGAATTATTAATTTAAAATAAGATAATTATTTTAAATTAATAAGACATAGGTTAGGCATGGTTATGTGGACAAAGGGGACTAAGGGGGGAGAGTCGACCAAGGGTTAGACATGATTTTGGTGTCTACATTTGCCCCTTTTTGTCTTGTTGGTTGTTCTAGACGAACTGCAAGACAAAAATAGGAGTTGATTGCCCCAGGTATGGGATGAGGTTATTTTCATCTTGTTGGTTGTTCTGGTGAACTGCAAGATAAAAATGAATGTTTTTTGCCCCAATTATGATGATGAGGTATTCCCCCTCAAAGCAGGAGTCGAGGGAAGGGAACCTAGAATTGGTGCTGATTTGATAGAGAGTGGATGAGGATGGTGAAGAGTGTGAATGCTACAAAAGTCATGATTGCACGTATACCACTTCACAAGATGGTCAGGTCAAATTTTCATAGGTCAAGGGTTGAGGAGTGCCAAAATTGAAGTAATTGAGCCCCAGCATTTAGCCGTAGCTGATCGAGTTATTCAATCTAAGCTGTAGCTCCAATGGTCATCATGTTTCAGGTATCCTGGGCTCAGGAAGTGCTCTTGGAAACACAAAAATGTCATAAGTAGTGGGGATAAACTGGCTTGTGATCCTATACTTATGAGGTTCAAACTATGGATTGTGAAAAATTTGGCTAACCATTTATGAGGTAGCACACATGCAAAAACAACCAAGGCAACATTTGTCTTAGAAGTGGTCAGAGTTTGAGGAGATAGTCGTGATCTCCAAGGTCATTGGTTGGAGGAGATAGTCGCGATCTCCAAGGTCATTGGTCAAGGTGGGTTGAGATAGATGGTCCATTAGATGAACAGATGAAGGAATGGCTGAGCTAACCTCAGAAGACCCCATGTCAACTGAGTGTTGCCTACATAGCCCCTATTATTAGGGCCTCAGGCCGATGTAGTTCTCCCTAAAAGGGAGGAGGAGGGTCAGTTGTGGACTAGTCATTGGACAAGATTAAGTCATGGTCAAAGTGTCAAAATGGTTTGATGATTGATTTTGGTCATGGGCAAGGTCATGGGTAGAGGTCGAAAGGGTTTGTCCATCAGATAGACGAACAAACGGATGTGGTCGAGGTAACCCCAGAAGACGTCATGTCATCTGAGTGCTGCCTACATAGCCCTTGTTGTTAGGGCCTCAGACCAATGTAGTTTAGACTAAGAGGAAAGATGGTCAATGATTGGTCTTGGTCATGATGAATGATGATGGTAAGATGATGTTACAGCCTTTTCCATATGATGGTGTATTCTGTAACATTGGTTAAGGGGTCTTTCACCCTTAGCAAGTTTCCATATTGGTAATGGTGTATGATAAAAATGAATTGAGATTATTTATGCTTCAGAAAGTAGTGGTTTATGCTTGGCATAAATGGTGTCTGGTCAATAGTTTCCATGTGTATTGGTTTCCATAGAAACTATGTGAAATAGACTAGGTCATGGTAGTGGTCTGAAAATGTTTGGGTTGGTTTGGTTTGGTTTTGGTTGGATAAATGATTTGGTTGAATGTGACCAAGGTGTAAGAAGTGAAAAGCACGTTTCTCTTTCATTGACAAGGACCATAATGATGGCATAGATAGGGGGTTGTTTAGAAATAAAATCCCCATTCATGCATTACGTCGTTGACCAGTGTTTGTGTTAGAGAAGTAGTCAAATCACTTGACGTTAAGTGAGCTCGAAATCCCTTGAGTATGTTGGGGTGATAGGCGTGATATGTGAGATGGATGGAAGGGGGAACCCTTTTTGGCAGTAACAACTTTGCCCCTTTTATAGGTGACCCTGAGAATGACTATAGACAAGTCCATGACTTTATAGTTTTATCAGTCAATTTTTTTTTTTGAGGCAGCCTGATCGATTTAGGAAGACTACGATGGGATGTTGTCTTGCTTTGTGGTCATGTTGTGAAGCTGATCGATGTGGGAAGCTTTTGATATAGTGCTACTTTTAGCAAAATTTAGGCATATCCATCCTTCGAGGGAATGGTCTGTATTCTGCTTTGTATATTTTAGGGCTTTGAATAGCTGTCCTTCGAGGGAGCAGTTTATTAACTACAGCAATTATGCAGCTGTCCTTCGAGGGAGTAGTCTGCATTTATGATTTATATGACCTTGGAATATGCATCCCACTTATATATATATATATATATATATATATATATATATATATATATATATATATATATATATATATATTTTTTTTTTTTTTTTTTTTTTTTGATTTTTTTGTTGACTGGACTTTTGGTCATGGACTTGACTATAGAGGTTTAGAGGGTTTCCCTTTTATTAGGACAAAGCATTCATGCTTGACAAAAGGGTTGACTAATGTTTGTAGGGTTGAAAGGAATAGGCATGAAGATGATGGGGATTGCTTAAGGGATTAAGCTCAAGTTAAATGTCAAGTGAATAAGTACTTGACTAATAGTAGACTAGTCAAAGATGCAAGGCATAAAGGGGCTTAGGTTCTGACAAGTCCCTAACCCGTGATTGTGTTATGATGCAAGGTCTGAGTCAATTAAGAGAAAACTTGCCCCATTTTCTTTGTTCCAAATTGGTCACATGTTAAATATGATTGGTTGAAGTCATGATTAAAAAGTCTGGTTGACATTTGGTCAAGGTTTGGTCGAGGTCATGATTAAAAGGTTGGTTGATGTTTGGTCAAGGTTTGGTCGAAGTTGGTCGAGGCTTGGTCAAGGCTTGGTTGAGACTTGGTTGAAATTTGGTCAAGGTTGATAGATATTTGGTCAATGCTAGGTTGGATGATGTGATTAAAAGTTTGGTTGATGTTTGGTCATTGTTTGGTTGATGTCTAGTCGAATGTTTGGTCAATGGTCGGTCGAATGTTTGGTTGAGGTTTGGTCGACAGTCTGGTTGAGGTCAGGTTGAATGTTTGGTCGAAGATAGGTTGAATGTTTGGTTGAGGTCAAGTCGATGCTTGTTTGGTCGAGGCATAGTTGAGGCTTGGTTGAGGCCTAGTCAAGGCTTAGGATTAAAAGAGTGATTGATATTTGGTCGAGACTGGGTTGAAAGGTTGGTCGAGGCTTGGATGAACATTGAATTCCCCTAACGGCTAGGGAGAATGTTTGGCAGATTGGTCAAGGTTGGTTGAGGCTTGGTGGTCAGATTGACTGTGTTGATGTCGAATAACGGGGTTAAAGGCGGTAAAGGGACCATAGTCTGGTGTGGATATCCTGATTTAGGTGATGAGGTTTGAGAAGCATGGGTTGGTGTTGATGATTTGTCGAAGGGGTGGTCAAGAGGATCCTTGATGAGAAGGGTATCTTTTTTTTTGTGTTGACAAATGACATCTTTAAGAGCACAACAACGCTCAGTGTCATGTCCTAGTTTTTTATGATAGTGACAAAATTTAGAGTTGTCGAACCAAGATGGTCTTGATCCGGGAGTTGATGGGTGGGGCGATGTTGAAGGTTTGTTGATAATATGGTCAAGAAGAAGGGTGTCTTTCTCCAAGCATTGGTGAATGACAACCTTGAGGGCACAACAATGCTCAGTGTTGTGCCTAGGCATGCGATGATATGCAAAATCTGAGTGTCGTCGAACCAGGGCAATTTTGGTTTGAGAGATTGATATGGTTTAAGAGGTGAGAGATTGATGTGAGAAGAATGCAACAATTGATGTAACAGCAAGGCATAAGAACCTGAGAATGGGTCTGTGTGTTTTGTTACAATGGGGGTCAATGACTTTTGTTTTGGAGGTGTAGGAGGCATTGGTCATTTTGGAGGAAATATATGTTTAATGGGTAAAGGGGGTAATGGAGGCGATGTGCCTCTGTGAGGTATGGGAGTAGGAAGCACCCCTATTAAGGTAGATGGATGCAGGCCCAAAATTGAAGGTAATGATGAAGGTGGGGGAGGAATTCTCTAGTGTGTCATAGTGGTCTTCTTTGGTTTGGGGTGAGGGCCACTATTGTGTGAGGTGAGGTTAGATACAGGTTTGAGTTCAGATGTGGGCCAAGGTGAGTGAGATGTAGCAATCTTAGGCAAAAGGCAAGAGGAAATCGTGACTGGGTCTTCTCTTGGTGGAGAAGAAATTGGAGAATGTGGCTCTATAGTTGGATAGAGCACAGGAATGGTCATAGTCTCGATGTGTGGTCTAGGTGTGGGGAATGTATGATCCCCCATTGATGACAAGAAGGATGAGGGTGAGGCAGCCGGTGTGGGTGCCATCAAATCATCCTCCAATACGAGAGAGGTTGATGGAGAAATAATAAGAGAAGAAGGCTCTTCTACCTGTGATGGACGAATAGGAGAAGAAAGCTCTTCTACCTGTGGAGGAGGTTGGTTAGGGACAAGGGGTGAGACTGTGTTGACCGTGCGTATATCATGCTCTTGGGAGCTATCGGCCATGGTCTGGACATTGTTTTGATTAGGAAGATGGTTTGGGAATGGTTATTTGAAGATGTCAAGGTGTTGATTAGGCGGTGCATTTGGGTTATCCAAAACAAGATCTCCCTTATCTATCATGTCTTGGACAATGTTCTTGAAGGTTCGGTAGTTGTTGATGTCATGGCCTTGGACACGATGATAGTGATAGAAGTCATTTTCCCTATACCATGTAGTGATGGATTTTGAAGGGTCAAATTGAGGTGGTCAAATTGGAGGGAGATTGAGGACCCCCTGCTTGATGATTTTTTCCAAAACGAAAGCGTATGATTCTCCAATTGGAGTGTACTGATGCTGTATATACCATTGTTGGAATTTTTTTGTGATGCTTTGAGATGTTGATGGTTGAGATTGGTCGGTCATTATCGAGGATGGTGATCTAAAGACCACAATGTTTGCCACTCCTTTGGACTTAGAGTGGAAAGAAGAAGGTCTGGAAGAAGAAGGGTCATTGGTTTTTGCGTTGGTATTACGCAATTTGACCCTGTTTTCTTTAATAGCGCAGAGTTTAAGCTTTCGAGCCATAGTGAAAGCTTTGTCAAAAGTGCAAAATGTTTGAACCCACAAGGTTGATGAGATGTGCATGGCACATGCTCAAGAGAAGAGCTCAATGAGCTCGTGTTGAGGAAAAGGGAAGGAGAGTTGGTTGATGAGGCCTCTCCAACGGGCAACAAAATTGACTATGGATTCATCATCAAATTGTTTGATAGAGTAGAGGTCTGTAATTGAGACCTTTTTGGTGATATTGATAGAAAAGTGGTCAAGGAAAATTTGGGCTAGTTGAGTAAATGAAAAGATAGAGTGTCTGGTAAGGGAGTTGTACCAGTCGAGGGCAGGGCCAAAAAGTGACATGGGAAACATGCATAGTAACAACGCATCGTCATGGGCTATGAGATAAAAAGCATGTCTAAATGCTTGTAGATGTTGTTGTAGGTCTTCCTTACTCTGGAAATGAGTAAAATTAGGAAGCTCCCACTAATTAGGATAGGGTCAGATTGGGATGGAGGGATGGATGGGTTCGTTGCAAATTTGGTCATATGAAAGGACATTACTCGAACCAGAAATAGAAGCCTCAAGACTAGACATTTTGTCCATCAGCATCTTGATGAGATCGGCTGATGGATTGGTAGATGGGATGCCCCCTAAGTTGTAAGGCACTTGGAAGGTGCTAGAAGAGATGTATTACGTAGTCAGTTGTGCTTGTATAGGTGCAATGTATTGATGACTAGTCATAGGGATAGATGTGGAAGCCAAGGGCGGTTATGTCATGAAGGTAGAAGGCATAAGTTGACTGGATACCACCAAAGGTGGTTACATGGTGGCATTGGAAAAAGGGAAGGTAGACATTCCTGCATTTATGGGTGAAAGAGTGTGTGGAGTTGATACAATCAAGTTCTGGTATGATGTAGAGCTTGGTTGAATTGCGTGTGGTTGAGGGGGTAATGAAACCCTGATGGAGGTTGGTCCAAAATAGATGGGGAGGCCAAACTTTGCATATTGGCCATGGTCAGGTTAATGGTTGAGGCAATAGTCTGAGTCATAAAAGGCTGGGTAGTGGATGGTGTTGGTGTCATTACCGCTTCACCTGAAAGGTCTCGCATTTGGTTTCTTACGAGATAGTGTTGGAGAGCCTTGACATTGTGGTCAAGGAGTCTCTCAAAGTTTGGGTCCCCTTCGGGGAAAATTGAAGGTTGATTGGGAGTTGGTTGGGTAGGATTTCATTTAGTCTCTGAATGATACTCCATTAGAGGACTAGGCATAGATGGTGAAGGTGAAGGTGGAAGTTGCCTTGCATGGTCAACAAGGGTTCTGGTTTGACTGCGTGTCAAAACCATTCAAGGCAAGAAGGGTCAGGTTCTAGAAATTATGTTTTTCAGTCTCAGAAAACTAGAATGGATGTTTGATAGGAAAAGGGTCAGGTTTTAAGGTTGTTGTTTTGAGAAGAAAAATTTGGACAGTGACCGACGTCGGTTGAAAAACCGATGTCGGTGAAAAAGGTTGGCCGACATCAGTCAGATAACCGATGTCAATGGAATAGTCTGCCAACGTCAGTGGTAGAACTGATGTTGGTCACTGTGTCTTCCAGAAACTCAAAGAATTTGAAAGTTTTTGGAAAGAAGAAAACATCCTCACTAGCTCAAAAAACTAGATAGGAACAGAAAAACAAATGGAGACAGGCAGAGCCTAAGCGTTAAATCCTAAGAATAATTTTTAGAATCCTTTTGGCTTATGCCTTAGAGTGAATGTGTGGGAAGTTGGCTTGTATAATAGGTCCAAGAAGAAGTGGTCTAAATTTGGTTTCAGGTTAGTTTTGGTGCTCAAGAGTCTGTATTAGGTTCGGTACGTGGCCTGGTGCTAAGGAGTAAGTTCCCCTCACTTCACAAGCCCAGTGATAAGCTGGTCTTGCTTAGCCAGTATATACGTCCCCTAGAGATTATCCTCTGCCAAAGAACAGAGTGGGCTTTCCCCTTGGTGGTGAAATCCAAGTGGGATTGCCAGGACGGGTAAGGTATCCATTGGGTGATGAAATCCTAGTCGGACCTTGTCTCAAGTGAGTTTTGATGTTTGATTTGTGCAAGTGATTTGGTTGTGTAACATAAGTGTGATTAATTCATGATGCGATTTTTAATTACTAGATGTGGACTAAGTATGCAGTCAAGAAGAAATGAAATGCAATTTATTTTAAGCCCAAATAGAAATGTGACTTTGTATGAAGACAAGTGAGAAGAGGTTGAAGAGTATGACTTTTGACTAGTCTAAGATGCAAGAAAAGAAAGAACAAGAATGATTCTTTTTAACTTTGCTTATAGTGTCTTTTGGAAGAGATAGAAGAAAGAGGTGAAAAGGAGAAACCTAATGCAGCTATATGAAAAGAAATGAAAAAGAACCCAAGGAAGACCCTAGGGTCCCACCGGGTGTGCCAGAATGTTTCAAACAAGTTTTCACTTTCACATTCAAAAGGAAATGAGAAACTAAGGAAATGGTCTAGGATTAGAAGATACCCGGATGAGGTCTGTGCACTGTAATCCAGATGTTGTGAGAACTCCTCTTTGGTTGTGAAGGATGACACCTTTAGAAGAAAGAGATTAAAACAAAGAAGGCGTTAGATAGATGTAAGGTGGACTGTCGAGTCGAAGCT